>VWZY01007439.1:7489-17850 GCA_013399075.1 Chloroceryle aenea | reverse complement strand
AAAAAAAAGATAAATAAATGAAGTAAAACAGCCACGAGAAGACCTTGATTACAATTTTCAGATCTTGTTTACTTTTCTCTAACTATACTAGCAGTCTCTAATCCTTCTGGAAAAAAACCCAAATGGTAATGAAATCTCCTTTGACCGAGTTTTAGTTTTGATTTCAGTTTCCTAAAACTTCTCAAGTATTAGATTCCCAGAAAAATATTAATCCAACTTCCTGGGTATGTAAAGAGTACAAATAACCAAGCTATCTGTTCATATTTATTTCTCTGATCAACATATTTATGTCTGAGCCTATAAGTATTAGTGCTACAAGGATCTTCTTGCAACATCAAAGGCTAAAAAGGAGCTGGATACTGTCTACTGAAAGGGCAATGGAGTTGAAGGCACTGAATGTTAGCTTTCTAGTTTAATCCTGAGATTTTTCTTAGAGCTTTCATGGTGAAGAGAGCCATAGCATGTGGATTTTTGATATATAGCAGGTTCTCAGAGACAAGGTGAGTAACTCCCACTGGAAACACAAGACTGTCCCTTGCTGCCTATTCGTTCTCTTAGGGGGTTACAGTGATTCTATCAGCAGTAAAAATTCCTTATGGCACTAAAGATTTTTTCAGCTACCTTTGACTTAGGATATGCCTTATACTGCCCCTGTGATCTATTTCTTTTCTCTTGATAGGTGAATTTCAGAGGAATGACAACGTGGCAGGATCACAGATAAGAACAGTTTAGCCACTACACATTTCACAGTGTGACTTACCTAGACTTCAGAAACCAAGTCACTCAGTATAACACTGTCAAAGAATGAAATTATATTCCTGGCACATTGCCTTCCTTTTTAAAGGCCACCTTCTATTTTGTTTGTGCTTAGCTTCTTCTGCATGGGATGCAGCATGAGATATTTTGACTGAATGTCTTGCATATGTAGTGCTCTGCTCTTGTTTAGGTTTATTGATCAGTGAATGAGACTATCCCAATTGAAATATACACCCAAATTTAATGTCCTTTTCTTTAAATAAGGATGGAGTATACAACTTATGAAAAGGAATGCTAAAAGGGCAATAATAATAACAACAATTTCTAAAATTCTGCCTTCTTTTAAACTGCTTTCTTACTCATTTAGGAAGTGTTTTTTTCTCTAATAAGATAGAGAAGCCAGTAATATGATAGGAAGTCATTAATACAACATAATCACAGCCTAAAATCAAACTCATCTTCTGTCTCTTTACCTTGTCAAGTGTTTCAATATTTTATGTTGTAATGTGATGACCAGAGCTGATCGCTGTAATCTAAGTGTGGATCTGGTTAATGCATTGTATAATCAAAGATTTTCATCTGACTTAAATTCATTTGCATTTTCTTGCTCTTATTGTAGAAAGGCACCTCTAATATTTAGTGTGGTTAAAGACCAAATTTCATCATAGTTTAAGTTCTGAAAGGCTGTTAAATTCCTTTTTGGCCTTGAAAGTCTGCATCAAAAGTTTATTCATATTCTGTCTCCCACGCCCTCCCTCCCTTCCTTCCTTATATTTCATGTATATATTCATTAAAATTTGCCTAATTATTTGCATCAGGGGATGGAGAAAAAAGTGGGTTTGTTTTCTTTATCTCTTACTGTCTCTCTCTTTTTAAAATATCTTCATTTTGACAGATTTTATTTATTTAATTTACCATTTTTTACATATTATTGCTGTCCGTTTTTTGGTAACAATAAAGGTTAATTCCAGATAATTAAGGACTGAAAAGATTGTGACCTATACCATTTCCCTTTTCTCAACATGATATAGAAGGCCTTTAGGCAAGGCAGTGTCCAGAGCAAGCCTAGATAGTCTCTTTCATATTAGTGCTGCCCTGCAGAACAGGAAAGGATTCTGTTCCTAACAATGCAGTACAACTAGTGCAGTAGTACCATACTCTAATAAACCTTGTAGACACCCAAAATCCTTTCGCAAATCTGATTTTTTAAACCTTTCTTGAAATATTTTTTTGTTTCTATCTGAGTCTAACATTGTTACAACAATCATTAAATCAAATCCAGCGCCAATGGTGCTTAGATTTCTTTTAAAATTTTCTTATGCTGTGCACAACAGTTGAACAACATGTCGATGTTGGGAAGACTCTATAACCAGCAGCCCCTTTCTCTGTTGTATGGATTGGATTGTAAAGACAGAGAAGAGTTACATTCTTAAACCCTCTACACCTACTGGAGAGAACTGGGTAAGAAATAGCCTTGCAAATATTCTCAGGCTACCATTCCCAAATTTTTGCCAAGCTGTGATGCCAGAAAACATTCAACTCACAAAACTAGATTATTCAGCATTTATAGAATCCATAAAAATACTTAACTGAATCATTTGAAAATCTTTCTAAGAATCATAGAGAGGTTTCACCTAGTTCCAACCCCCTTGCCATTGGCAGAGACACCTCCTGCTACACCATATTACTCAAAGCCCCATCCAACCTGGTCTTGGACACTTGCAGGGAGAGGAGTATCCACAAACTTCTCTGGGTAACCTGTTCCAGTGCCTCACCACCCTCATAACAAAGAAAAAATTCCTAATTTCTAATATAAAACTACCCACTTCCAGTTTAAAACCATTACGCTTCATCTTATCACTAACAAGTCCTTATAAAATGTCCCTCCCCAGCTTTCTTGTAGGCGCCCTTCACAGACGGGAAAGCTACAGTAAGGTCTCTCCAGATCTCTTTCTTCCTCAGGCTGAGAAAGCCCTACTCTTTCAGCCAGTCCTCATAGGAGAGGTCCTTCAGCCATCTGATCATTTTTGTGACCCTCCCCTGGATCCTCTCCAACAAGTCCACGTCCTTGTTTTGAGGGCTCCAGAGATGTACACAGTACTCCAGGTGAGGTCTCACAAGAGCAGAATAGAGGGGGAGAATCACCTTCCTTGCACATCACACTTGTTTTTATGAAGCCCAGGATTTGGCTGGGGCTTCTGGGCTGCACTCACACGTTGATGGCTCATGTTGAGCTTTTCAGCAACCAGCACCACCAAGTCTTTATCCTTCATTTCTATATCAACTTTTTCCATTAGGTTTTTCCTGTTCTTATCAGTTTGAACTTTAATTATGAATCTAGATCCCCACGAAAAAATGTGTCCCTTGTCACTTAAAAATCATGAAAATATTTTTTATAATTGCCAAAGTTTTTGAAAGAAAAAATATAGCTCTGTTACTTTAAGTGAGGTAACTTTTAGCTAACTCGGCAAAAGGGAAGGATTCCAAAGGGAATCTGCCTCTGATTCGGGAATCTAGAGTGCTATTCCTATAATGTGTGCTTTTGAATTTTTATCATAATACAACAGATGGAGGGTTGAATATTTTTCATAACTACCTTGGCAGAAGAGCTAAATTTCCATAGGTGAATTTCAGAGTATTGACAAAAATTGCAGGTCAGAATTGTCAATTGGTTTGAGTTATAGCTCTGAGATATTGATTTGAGTGGAACGGCTAAAAGCACATAAAGTTGAACACAAGCATGAGTGCATACAGTAGGACCTCAGCCACATAACTTAGTAGCAGGCATTTATCTAAGTCCTCAAGGGAAATTTGAAAATACTAACCATGTACATTAAATCAACAATACTTTACAGTCTCAAGAGTTAACATCAGAAACACACTTCCACTTAGGGACTGTAATATCATGACAAGGCTATAACAATAAAGCAATAATAATAGTCTTATACAAGGGCTAACAAAAACATAAACATATAAGAAATTAACTCCAAACATTTATAATATATAATTGAAAATTACAACCTTTCTGTAGTTTGTTTTTACCCACCTGTCTGAGTTTTACAGCAAAGATATAATCTTATATTTAATACTCTATGCAGTGGAAAAAAAAAAAGCCAAATGAAATGTTTTCATTCTCTGTTACATTCTCTAGGTCTTTTTCCTTCTGAAGCGGCAATTTCTGTGATTCTCACTGCTAACCTAGTGGACTTAATAGCTGAGCTCCAATAAAATGACCAAGAACCTTGGTATTTCTCTACTTAGTCACAATGGCACTTTAGGTTAAACAATCATTGGCTCAGTTGTGAAAAATGAGATAAATTAAAATTATTTTCTTTGCAAGGACCAAAGGCTTGGCAAGTAATATATTGAAGAAATTTCCTGGGCATAATGGGTTACATTAATTTTCAACTGCAAAACAATTCCTTCAGCATTATTTTTCAAGCAAGGGAAAAAAAAAAAAAAAAAAAAAACCACAAACCAAAACCACAACTTGTTTTTTGTGCTATTTATTTCTTACTGAAAACTGAAAAAAAACATTTTAAATAAGGGATTAAAAAAGGCATATCAGGAAATACTGCAAAAACCAGAATGTAAAGGATTGCAGATAATTGGTTACCTATTTGCCTTTATCCAAAAGTGGTAACTTTTAGCAATAATTAATATTAAAAAAACATGGTCTCTTTCTTTGTTATTTTAATCTGAAAATTGTTTATTTTAAACATTTACAGAAATCTGTCTGTTCTTTATGAAGCTCTTTTCTCTCATTGATAGTTTTGTGTCATTTGAATAAGTTCAAGAGAATGCCATTTCTGCTCAAAGGTGCAGCCCTTAACCTCTTCCTGCAAAGCAACTGATAACAAATGCTGTTGTTCTCTGATCCCAATGGCCTCCTGCTACCCTATTTAAAATGAATGTAGTGATTACAGACCTGTTTCAATAACTTGGGGCTTTACTCACTCCTAGTATAAATTGGCATTGCTGTGTTGTAGCTAATGGAGCAATGATGACTTTGATCAGTAGAGAATTCAGCCATCGGGGAGCCCATCACTAAAGTTATCACTGAAATTGCTATTAATTGAGACCTCTGTGGGCAGTCACAGCACAGAGGCCAAGGTGTGAATGAGCAAAGATCTGATCTCTGACCCCTTGAAGCAGTGAGCAGAAGAATGAACAGAGGAGAAGCCAGAGCAGGTCACACCAAGTCATATCTGGCCAAGTGTCCTGTTTCCAGTGCTAGCCAATTGCAGCTGCCTGAAGAAGCAAATACGATTAAGACAAACATTCTCCTGATATGTTCTCCCGATATGTTCTCCCAGACACCAATGATTCATGTGCAAAGGAACTTTTGGAGTCATAAGCAGCTCTTTGTTGTAATAGGTTCATTATAATTTTCTTCCTTCAACTTCTCCTTTTCCCTTTTGAACCTGTGCATGCTTTTTAAAACATTACATCCTGCACTAAAGCACTAAATATTGCAGTTCAGCTGTGAGTTTTGTAAGAACTCATGATACTCTATAGCCAAGTATATGGAGCTTGCCTCACCTTACTATCCTAATATTTTTTTGTAGATAAACTGAAATTTGAGTGTCTAGTTACTTAAAAGAATACGTGTGCACCTTTAAAATGAAAAACAAAACAAAATGGAACAGCTATATCAGAAACTTTGGGGATCCATAAAAATGTTGAAGTTCACCAACTGCCAAATTAATTGTTCTACTGTCTCTAATGTACTTGAACAATTAATGAAGGTCCTTATATATTTGCACTGTCAAATTTACACTGACAAACTGTCTTGATACGTAATGATCCAGGAGCTGCTCTGATTGCTTATGATGATTAAAAACCAAAACAAAATGAAAAATCTGAAAGTATCCTGAGAATATGTCTATTGACATTAATAATATTAGAATTTATATTGTTCATGGATCACAACTACTTTGGACATATCATCATTTCACTTTATACATGAGCAGAAAACTATGTACGTCTTGAATGACTAGCCTGCATGGTCAACATCAAAAGCAATCTTTACTGTGGTATACTTTATGTCTCAGTAGTTTATGGCAGGTCATAAGAGAAATCCTGGTTTACCGTACATAATTTAGCCTACTGTTTCAGCCATTTCTCCTCTGAACACTACTAAAAAGAGAAAAAAAAATGGTTCTGTTTTATACAAAAATGCCACACTGAAAAATTAGTCTCCAATCCAAGTGATGGCACAAGTTAAATATTATCAGTGAATGAATTAATATTGAATGATTCAGACTGGAATCATAAAAAGAAAATGTCAAAAATATCTTCAAATTAAACAATCCAATAGGCACATACATCAACTTTATAAAACCTTTTTTGTTGTGTTTGAAAAATATACAGATTTTCTTGAAAGACATTTTGAATTGGAAATACCAGTGTAAGTTGACTGCTTCACTTCAGTTCTTCAAATAAAGGTATTATTTAAAATAAATAATATTCATCAAAATATATTTAATAAAGAAACATATTGCTTTCTAATTTTTTAGTATGTTGATTATTCTTTGTTTGATACATTTATTCCTGTAGATATCTGTACTCTCTATAATTTCTTATATGTATATATTTATTAAATTTGTTCTAAAAGAGGAAGATAGAACTATTGAATAGTGTTCATCTGTTTTTAACTTATAGAAAGAAGTTCAGGACTACTATGAGATCTGTTAAAGCAGTCAGTATCATACAGAAATACTCTTCATGGCTTTAAACACAGTTCAGTTTCAGTTACTGAGTAATCCAAAGTAACTTAAAGAATAAAAAGTCAAGAGGAAAGTGTGAGGAAAGGAAACTACAGAAGTTAAAAAGATGTGTGGCTTTTCTTGGGTTGTTTCTATTGGGTAAACAGGATGGAAATCTTGTGCAATGTATTTCTTAGACATGTTGTTTCAGTCCACAAATATCCAATCTATTGCAGAGGGGCTTAATTCACATTGTCATTAATTCCCCTGTAGCTGATGGAGAAAAAAGACCTTCCAAAGAGTGATTCACCCTGTCTCAGGGCTAAATAACTGTCTAGAGACACCTATCCATATTTTGTCCGAAAGATAGAGCTCATGGTGACTAGACTTTTATTTTAGTCTCTCAACTAAATGCATAAAACTAGGCATAATAAATCTAGGTCACAGTTTCTTGGAGCCTCTTGGGACTGTTGTGGACTTGAATATCTAAAACTACACTCTAATGGAAGCCATATAATTACTTTAGATTACAGCTAAATGACGTCTGAACAAGTTAATTGATGTCTGTGACAAAATAAGATCTTTATTTTCTTTGAAGTGTTTGACATGCAAGACAACATTGAGTTACCTAAATTATTGAGAATTCAGATATGATTAAACTTCCATTTGTGTTTTCATCTTGGACAGTGCACAGGAAGCAGATAGATTAGAATCTGCACAGTTAGAATTTGGTATAGACAAGGTGTTGCATAATGGATGCTGTAGAGAAAATCCTCCCTGACAGTTTCAACAATGAGCCATGCTTAAGGTCGTTTAGCATAAGCATTTCAGATATGCAAATATGTGTCCTGGAAGGTCTTGGGTGGCAAGTGATAGCACAAAAGGGAAGTGTGGGCATGATGTAAATATCATACCAAGTTCTGGAGCCTCAAAACTGCACATGTTCTGCAGAAAGTTAATGTTTGATTTACAGTGAGTTAATGGATACAAATTAAGTGGAATTTAAATAAAAATTCTTAAATCTGCAAAGCCAAAAATCCAAGCTTTTCCAGGCTCCAAGGACATAATAATGGAAAGGCTATTTCAAGACTTGTGATTCAATCCAAAGAAACTGACAAATACTTACCTTAGAATAACATCTTCCTGTTCAAATTTTTCACCAGAATCATAAAAGTAATCACAATTACTTAAGCTTATACAGATTTAAATTATTTCAATGAAATAAAACAGATATTTGCACCAGGAATGTCAGAATGTAACTATTCCTTGCAAAATATGCTGATAGTTTTTGTNAAGATAAAACCTGAGACTACACCTCCCTCCTGGTATAGTAAGAAGTTGAAGTACTTCTTTCAACTACAGATGAATCAATAGCTACAGTTCATGCACTCTGCATGAACAAAACTAGTTGCTGGATCCGTATTATAAACTAGAAAGAACAGATTGTGAAATGGGATGAGTTAAGAAAATACTTTATTTGAACATATAATTTTATATGTTTGGGTCAATTGCATAACATGTAAAGTGTTTCTTGCCTTGTCTATTTTCAAATATGATTTTGCTCTGCTCCTCCGCTTCTCTTTTTGTTTCTCTTTTTACAAGCACTTGGTTTAATCACTGATACTTTTAACAAAGTCTCCAACTCCAAAGGCTTCTCAGTGAGGGAGAATTTGATACAGTTTGGGGCTGGTATCCCAAGCTTCAAGTTTTCTAATCTCAGCCAAGAGGACATTGATCTCTACTCATTGATGTAAAATTAACCAACCTGTATGTGTTTTGTCTGAGCTGAAAAGTTTCTTCGAGGTGTGGGATTTTCAAAGAATTTTAAGGTCATTTCACATGCAGCTATCACTTTCTAGGTTTTTGCAAACAAGGCCTTTCAGTGCTTTGTTCACTTAAGCCTTACTAGAGTTTTGGCCTTTCATTTTCCAGGTATGGAAAGCATGGCATTAAGTACCATTAACACTACTCTGTCTCTCAGGTCTTGAAGACTGAAAGGTAACTGACAACAAAGAGTTTAAAATACATGCTGCATTATGCAGCAGAAATATCACAACTGGACTGATTGTGGTTACAAACTTCAGTCTCATTCCAATACGAACTACAACTGCAAAAGTGGCACTTATGCAGAAAATCTGTGTTCCTTCTTTCAAAGCCTGTGTGATCCAGGCACTGCCCCACAGAGCATCACTTGCAGATATTTATCTCTGAAGTCCTAAAGATGCATCAGTTCCATATTTTCCTGCTGACATAATTTTGACATTTGCTTTATTGGGTCTGACCTTGCACTAGCCTTCATTTTATTACTCCAGTCCAGCTTGAACAGAGAGCCTAATTTACAGTGGGGTCTGTCAACCTCTTCTGGAACAGTTTTCATAAGCTTAGAGAGCCACTGGGATTTATAGAACTAAATGGTTTCGTGAAATACGAAGATCCACACCATGGAAGCTGAGAAAGAGTGATTCCTTATCCATGAGCAGAGCCTGCTTTCTTTGAGACCCAAAATATGTTGCTAGAGCTGTGGCTCTAGCACAAGCTAACATCTGTGAAAGAATATGGAGTAAAGTATGGCCCCTTATGTCACTGCCACAGCTGGGCTTCCTGCAGCTTAATTTGCCCTCTCAGCATGTTGCACTGATTATAAATACAATGCTGTTCTTGTTGCCAGAGGCCATGACATATCACTTGGCACTCTGCAACCCTCAGAACAAATTTTTCCCTTTCCTTGTTCACCTCAGTCAATCACAGCTTCAGAAAACAGCCCTCTGCCACCCAGCATAGGATTACATGTCATTTATAATTTTACTCGCTTCAAAAACCTAATGCTTAAGTTAATAAAGTGGAAAGATAGCAAGTACAGTGTCCCGATCAGGAAGTGGGAGATTGAGATTGTTGTTGTTATTTGGGTTGTGGGGCACGGTAGGGGTGAGAAAAAGGGAGACATAAAAATAAAGAGCTATTAGCCTTTCTGGTGTCAAGAAAAAAAAAGAGGAAGCAGCTCTTCAGTGAGACATAAAATATTAATATCTCTCATTAGAAAAAAAACTGCTCTCTTTTTTTTTTTCTTTAATTCATTTAAAAATATATATTCATTTCTACGCATAAAGTTTATACAAGTGAAAGCTTTCTGTTGGGTGTTTTAATCACATGAGAATTCGGTGAATTTCCTGCACTTGCTGTAATTTACCTAATGGATGAAATGGTTGCATAAACTTTAAAAAGAATAGACACTTCTAATTTCAATCTGATTGATCTGAGAAACACTTGTATGTGCATATGCTGTAGGGACTTGAGTTTTTGCAAATCTGCTGAAATATCCTTTTTTCACAAATTAGTTTAACAGAGATAAGACACTGTAATTCAATCACTGACAATACTTGAAATTCAAATGTTTGGAGGCAAGAAGAATTGTTTTCAGTTCTACAGGGAAAGAAGAAGTCTTTTCCAANAACTGACAAATACTTACCTTAGAATAACATCTTCCTGTTCAAATTTTTCACCAGAATCATAAAAGTAATCACAATTACTTAAGCTTATACAGATTTAAATTATTTCAATGAAATAAAACAGATATTTGCACCAGGAATGTCAGAATGTAACTATTCCTTGCAAAATATGCTGATAGTTTTTGTTGGGGTATTTTTGGTTGGTTGGTTTTGTTTTTTGTTTTGTTTTTTTTTTCTCTTGAACTTATCATTCTGATAGTTTGGGTGGTTATGTCTCCTTATTTGGAAAGAATTAAATTTAACAATTTGAAAAGTTGTAAAGCACATTTTTGTATGTTTTTACTAAAGCTAATGCTTAATATGACAAAACACTTGGATTCTCTAATGATTTACTCTCACTATTTGCAGAACCTAAATATAAAATATATAAAATATATATATATATATTTTC
>VWZY01007438.1:1311143-1369341 GCA_013399075.1 Chloroceryle aenea | reverse complement strand
TCCAGAGGTCCCTTCAACCCTCACTGTCCTAAGATTCTACTTACGCTTTGTTAAGTAGTCTAAATTCACACAGCTCACTAGTTGAACCAGACCTGCTGCTGCATACAACCTCACCTGAACCAACAGACACATGCAACTTCATCATCAGAAAGAGGAGGATTTGAACTAGAACCTTAGAGGCAAAATCCCTCTAGCAGTGAACTGCATTAAAATACTGCTTTTCAGTATCGTTACTGCTGCGAGCAGAGCTGCTGGGGTTTTCTTTTGCTATTACCACGCATCCCTTCCCTCCTGTGCCACTGCGACTGCAGGTGGAAGCAGAGGTTATATACACCGTTTCCTTTCAACAGAGCACGCCTTTCACAACCCCTCAGCAATGTTATTTGCCTTTGACTGATGCTGTCAGCACGTTATCTGAAGTCCACCTCCCAGCGCGAGAGCTCGGGGAGTGTTTGCCCTGCACTTGTGCGCTACGCGGCACCCGCGCCCGGCACCCTCTGCCCCAGCCCTCACTGCTCCCACGTTCGGAGCGCTTGCCCATCGCTGGGGGGAAGCCCAACTCAGGCCAGCTCTGAGAGAGGAACATGGTCAAGGAAGGAAAGACAGTTTTTCAGCTCTGTTTCCAGCTGTGATTCGATGAGTTGTGTGTTTACTGCTGCTTTCTTGGAAATGGAGCTGTCCTGGAAATACTGTGCTTACAGGAAAGACTGGATCCCACCATTTTTCCACCCGTTCCAGGGAGTGCAGTGTGCTCTCTGCAGCACGCTGCTTATGCAAAGAGACACAGGAGCGAGACAACCTCTCAGTCACTGATAATACAGCACATTTGCTTCAACTAAAGATCCTCAGTACAGGACTACTACACAGCAGCAAGCTAAGCTTCCTTTCCATTATGGTCTCTAGATGTTGCTATTAGTTGATACATTCAGAGACTCCTCTAACTGAGCACAGAAAAGACAGCAGACCTTAACCTGGCACTTGCTGACAGCCCCTGGTGGTGAGCGGCAAGGAATACTCTGTGCATCTGCAGGGGGAAAAACACATCCCATCCCATTTTCCAGGGAAGAATTTGGCCAGGACATCAGAGCAAAGGAGGCTCTTTGCAAAGCGTGCTACCGGCCCATTAGTCACTGCAAACCCTGCCCAGGGCTCCCGAGTCACCTGGAAAGAGAGGAGCTCGCTGTGCCCTGGCAGCGCGTGGGGGAACGGCCGGTGCTGATGCACGAGGGAGAGAATTTCTCCAGGGTTGCCAAAGGCTCCTCCAGCACCTGGTTTTCTCCGCTGTGGCTTCCTGCCATCTGCGGCGTGTGCCAACAGACAGCAGCTAATGAACAGCATTAAAGATCCCTTGGCAGCCAGCGGCACCGGGGCGGCAGAAGGACGGCACGAGGACGGGATTGCCACAGCAGGATCAGTTCCCTTTCCAGTGTCAAGCTCCTTTTTCCTAGCACTGTTTTTCTGCATCCAGTGCCTTGATCCTGAAAATTCAATGCCACACCCATGTAATTGCAGGTGTACTACACACAGATAAATATGTATATATTGTCTTGTAGAGGAAATACAACATTTATGCCTTATAAGATGAACAAGGAGAAGAGAAAACCAAGAATTCTGGGCTATCGCCCAAACCACACGGCTTTGAAATCAGTGGTGCGTTAAAAAACCACACAACAATACCCCCCCGGCCCCACGTTTCCTTCCAAGAAAAGCATCTAAGTTTTCCAATCTGTTTACGGCTCATGTCTACCCACAAGAGACTAAAATCTGAGCTGGATGAGACTAGACTGGCATACACCAAAATCCTCTCCTTCCTGAACTGGGGAACAATACCACAAGTGTCTGTACACAGAGGCAGACCTGGTGGTGCTGCAGAACTTCTTCCCCAAACTCTTATATCTGCTTTTAATATCCAGTGACTCAGGGAACACATCTGGGGGTGCCTACTCTTCCAGACCAACCCTTGTTGGTTTGTTGTTCTCAGAATTCATCTCTCCCTTTCCGACACCTGCTCACTGCTCCCTCAGAAACACAGTTCAGAAGCATTCAAGCACCCAGAAATATTCAGATTTCTTTCTCTGGAAGAAGCTCTCCTTAGCCGTGGCTTTAATTAAACTGTAATATATGTGATGTAGGAACGGGGGAATTGAAAAAATACAGTAACTTTGGCACCTCTGACTCTGGCAGAAAGGTAGGATGCACAGCGCTCTCCGAAGGCTGGAGGCAGGAACATGGTAAGTACAATTCTACACAGAAACACCATCCAGATGATACAACTGCAAGATATCTCTACCTGCCCCAATTGTCTCCTTGAGTAGCATCTAACTCTAAGAGTCTCTGTTAGTGTCATGTCTCTGGAAAGCTCACCTACTGCCCACCACAACGGTCCTCTGCATCAGCAAAGATCTTTTTGTACCTTCAGCTCTGAGCCCAGGAATTCCCAATGTAAATCCTCCCTAAGTCACAGATCCAACGAAGCATTAAGAATGGACCTAAATTGCAAATGTCACCACTTCCCACTCCCAGACTCCAGGTGCCAGCCCAGAGACCAGGTTTGGAGCCAGTCCAGTCTGCAGCCCAGGATCTCCAAGGGAACATCATGTGGGACGAGACAGTTCCTCACATCCTGCTGCTGCTTGGGGATTTTAAGGCTAAGGCTGTTGCAGAGGTTTTTTCCTTTATGATAATGCAGGGGTACTGGGGTGACTGGGCAGAGACCAGCTCCTGCTAATGGCTTGTTTCTTCCATGCCCAACTGATGATGGGACTTCAAACACCTCTTCAGTCAGGAGGTGAGGCAGCGTGAGGAAACGAGCTGCTGTTTCACCTACCAGTTATCAACTGGGGTGACTGCCTTGCAGACTCCAGGTCTTGCTGGAGGGGAGGTCTCCATGTGAGGACAGCATTACTACTTAGCTCCTTGCCACCCTCCTTAATGCAGTCTCCAAACGTTGGTGTGGCATTCATGGTTTTTACAGTAGAGGAGGGAATTGTACCATCCGTATTTACCCTAAAGCATAAAGAAGGTAAAAACCTGTCCCAGGACCAACCCCTGGCCAACAGCAGAGCAGTAACAGGAATACAGCTCTTCTGAGAGTGAGAGTCATGTCTTGAGGTCTCCACGCATGCTTTGCAGGCTCAGATGAAGCATGGCCTGATGTCTGACCATCTCTCTGCCTACACTGGGGCTTCTCACCTGCGAGACTTCCCAGCTCTCACTGTCCCGTGTTTAACCTCATGCTAAGCAAATATTTTATGACCATACCAGTTCCAAAGAAAGGAAAAGAAAAGCTGCTGTACTGTATTTGAAGTCAAGTCTGGCAAGATGTCCTGCTCTCTCTCCACAAGTACTTTATGGCAAGGCCTGAAATGGTTTCCCAGGATGTTGTATATCTGGCACGAATCCCTGCCAGGCAAAACCTGGTCTTGTTTAATTAGGTCTCACAAATTTTCACCATCCTGCTTTCTCACTGAGGTCTGAACCACAGCTCATGCTGTCCAGACACCATGGGGAGCGAGACACCACGTCCAAGGCCACTGCTGGTGGCCCGGTTGTGAAAATGCCTGATGGAAACTCATCTCATTAAACTTTTGAAAGATGGATGCTCTGGCATTGGAGCAGCTCCGAACTCTCAGCTGGAGTTTCTGCTGGCCTCCGACTCTCTCTTTGTAATATTTTAGGTTTTGCCTGCTGGAAAATGACTTGCAAGAATGCTCTTGAGCGCCAGCGTTTGGAACCAGATCTGTTTCCAGCATTCCCAAATCCTGGGATGCTCAGAGCTGATGTGCTGACTCAGATCACTCGAGACAAGCAAGTTAGCGAGAAGTTCAACTCGGTGGTAATGAGATCTGGTGGAGTTAGACCTCTGTATGATTTATTCACTGTTTTGTAATCAGTGTAGAGTGTTAATGTCATCCATTTGCTCCCAAACCTCTGCTTGGAAAAGAGCAAAGCTAGTCAAAGCAAATGCTTCCCAACTTTCCAGAGTCAGCCTCTTTTCTTTGTGGAGTGAGTGGCTCCAGGTCTCTGCAGAAGTGTCTGGCAGATCAACCCCATCCTCTGAGTTAGCATCTTTACTCCTATTGATTATGAATTGGTTCAGCCACATGATGCTTCCCAGCTCCTTGCTAGAGAGACTGAATTTTTTATGGAGCTTAACAACAAAACTCACCCAACAAACCTTGAGGCAGAAGCTGTTATGAAACACAGACATTTGATGAAAAATTCACAGATTTCCTATTGTTTTGAAGATTCACTAACAGTAAATGATAGGATCTGGTGGGTCCAAATTATCACAAATTGTTTGGGTTTCACAGGGCTCAGTTACCTTCTGTACACCATGGAGTTTTCACCAACAATTCCTGGAAAATACATTCTTGTCTCCTGAGCTCTGTGGTCTCCATTGCACAGCTTTTTCAGGGCCCAGTCTGTCATGTTTAAACCCAGAGAGTATGCACTAGGGAGCAAGAAAGTCCTCTGGCACACAGCAAAGTACCAAGGACTGTAAGGACACCAGGACTTGCCACAAGCATACAAGGAGCTGGACCCAGCAGTGGATTGGGGAGTTCAGATTGCCTTGTCTCCTGCAACTCAGTTCATAGAATCATAGAGTGCTTTGGGTTGGATGGGACCTTCAAAGGTCATCTGGTCCAACCACCCCTTGTCGTCCTTGGGGGACTTTGCACATGGCCATGTTGAACCTCACGAGGCTCACAAGGGCTGGGCCCACTTCTCAAGCTTGTCCAGGTCCCTCTGGATGGCTCCCTCCCTCAGGGGCATCGACCACACCACCCAGCTTGGTGTGGCCTGCAGACTTGCCAAGGGTGCACTCAATCCCACTTTGTCACTGCTGGAGATACTAAACAGCACCGAACACAATACAGACCCCTAAGGGACACCACTTTTCACCAGTCTCCATCTGGACATCAAGCCATTGACCACTACTTTCTGGATGCAACCATCCAACCAATTCCAACCAAACAGTTCACCCATCAATTGCAACAAGAGCTCTTCAAAGAGCATCTTCTCTCTCTGCAGTTTTCCCAGGAAGGCAAAGTTAATGAATGACAATCCCTCTTGCTATTCAACAGGCTTGGCTCCTCCATTAAGTCAAAGCTTTGGGGCTTCTGAGGCAAACGATCTTATTTCTTTAATCAACTCTTACATTCCATGCTCCAGTTTTTGAAACACAAACTTCTATTTTTTCCTCACATTGTTCACAATCAAGCTGATATCTTCCCTTGCTTCTGCCTGTATTGCTAGAGGTTTCCCTTGTTGCACTGTTTGGGTGCTTTTTGATCTCTGTCCTGCTCTTTGATAGGTAAAGAATGACTGCTAAAAAATCCATTAACATGGCTTGGCCAGTGTCCAAAATTTTAGCTACCAAGCATGTTAAATCCTCCATCTGTTTGCTAGTTAGATAATGTTACCTTTGAGCTTTCCTTTGGCTGCTAAAGACACTTTATCTGCCTTAAATGTTGCAGAAAATTACACTTTAGGTCAATGCCTGTGTGCCATTAAATAAGGGTGGGGGGAGAAAAAGGTTCTTGCTATAAATTTCCACCTTTAGTTCCTGCTAGCTCTTGGTACATTCAGACACAAAGTCCCAAGCTGAGCGTAATCATATTAATGACCTGGATAACTGATGGTGAATGATGGATATGTTGAGCTAGACTCTAATCCACTCTTAAATATTTGCTTGACTTTTTAAAAATCAAGGGAATACCCTGAAGGGAAGGAAGCTCTTTCACACGGGAGAAGCTGAGCAGCTACGGTGTGCTCGAGAGCACATTTGGCGAAGACATCACTTCGTGCCTCAGCTGGGGATGCAGACTGGGCAGCGAGGCCCAGCTTGCTCTTTAGTGCCAAGACCTGGCTGTAACATCCATCAGACACCTCCAGGGAGAGGTGACTCAGCTGCTTTCATTGACCTGATCCCACAGAGCAGGCCAGGAGGTGACCTTGCACAGTCCCCCCCTCCACCATTCATCTGCTCACTTATTAAAGCTGATCAGACACACAGTTGGCCACCTTCTTCTCCTTGAGGAAAGTACTGGAAGGGGAGCTCACACAACTGACATCCATGGGAGTTTTCCTCATGGCTTCGACCACAACCTCTTTACACCCGGGGTTTCACCAGAGAGCACGGGTTGCTCTCAAGTCACATCATAACTTTCCATCTGTCCACGACCCTGCTCTGCTCCCCAGCCTGACGCAGCAGGTGCCTTCCAGATGAGGGATGGAGATGAAAAGCTACAGTTGCTCAAGCTGTCTCCTGCACTCTGAGGAGGCAGCAGCCCCTGCTGAGAAAAGCTAACAAGGAACCACTAAGCATAAGTGCCTGGGACACTGTCAGCTACTTACCAGGAAGGATTAAAACAAGGTCCTAAACTCTCAGAAATTCTGGCATTGCATTTAGCAGAGCAAACTCACATCTGCCTCTACTTAGGACTATTACAAACTCCCCAGGGGTGGATGGCTGGACAGGAGTGGTCAGAAGTGGCAGAAAACAATTGGCCAGAATACAGAAACCTGACATGGGATTAGTTGAGATCAGAGGCAACTTGTTTTAGGGCAGCACATGGTTCCTTGTGTTACACCATCAGGAGGACAGCAATGAGAGGCTGGTCTGGCCAGCTGACCTTGGCTGGGAGAGGAACAAGCATCCTCCTGGGCAGTGAAAGATGTGGGGATGGAGCTCCGAGTCTGAAACAAGAGGTACAGACCAGTCTGTGCGCTCCCTGCAGCTGGGGGAAGGTTTCCTTCCAGCCCTGTTACTAGAGAATTTACCCCATCATCCAGCCAAGTTTCCTTAGCAGCAGCTGAGGGACTTAATTTTTAGGGCTAGAAAGAGATTTCCAGGCACAGAGCCCCATCTGCAGCAAAGTCAAACTGAATTTGACAGCCACTGTGGGCAGTCAAGAGAAAAAGGACTACGAAATAGATGGAGTTGTCACTTCATTAAGGAGTAGAGAAAGCACCGATGTCAGCATGAAAGGCATCGAGGTGGGAGGACCAGAGAAATACTAAAAAGGTCACTCTCCAGCTCAAGCCACAGGTCCAGATTTGGCCTTACACAGAGCAGTGAGAATACATGAGTCATTGCAGTAGCTCGTGGCTGCCTTTGGGAACGGTCCCTGACTAATTTCCAATGGAGAAACAAACATCTGCAGAAGAAGAGTTGTGCAAGGAAGACTGCAGCCCAGCCCTCCTGATTCCAGGGTAAACACTGGGTCTCCAGGATCACCGCTCCACTTGAGTGTACCGAATGCATGAAAAGGGGAGCAAAGAGAACACGTGCCTGGCCTGTGCAAATCCTCTCCTCAATAACAGACCCGAGCCCTGGAAATGACCACGGTCGGGTCCTGCTCATTCCGCAGAGAAACCAAACACGTTGCTGCCACTGACCTAGGAAGTGTGAATGAGCCGTTTGTTTGGAGAGAGATGAAAGAAAGCGTGCAAATGAGGCTTGTCTCCATCACCACGACAGATTTACTTCTTCAAGTGGCCTCAAGTAGCCTCGGAAAGGAAATCTGGACTGTTGTAACATTCATAAATATTTGACTGTTCTGTCCTACCTTGAAAACAGGCAGAAACCCTATCCTAAAGAAAGCACTCCCAGACTGAACAGTCATTTTGTTAAGCAGGACACGACCTGGGGAAGTAGGTACTGGTGACATTTAATCTGCATCTGTATCTCTGCACATGTACAAACACACCTGATAAAATGCAGCGGGTGTCCCAAGGAAACCTGGGGAGCGTTGGAAAACAAAGCTCCATCTCATCTTGGGTTTAGATGGCTCTTAGATTTACAAATGAAGTTTTGTAAGGTTTAGAAGGGATTCAGAAATATTTTACCACATTCGGAGACAGATCATTATTTCTCCTTTCTTTTAGCTCCTCCCAGAAAGCTACAATATTGTCTTATTTTCATTAGAGCACAATGGCCAGTGTCTTGAGGGTCTCCTCTCCGATCTGATGCCCGCCAGGCAGTTACAGCAAACTCCCACCTTCCCTTCAGACTTTCCACCTGGACACCACAGTTGAATTTGAGAAGCAGCAACCAAGAAGCCCTTGTGGAGAGGAAGGGAAAACAGGTGGACTGAGATGCACCATGTAATGTGATCTATAATTCTGTACCTGTGGTGCTGTTGGCAGCCACAGAAAAGAGAAAACAAAGGGAAAAAAAGAAAGGGGGGAAGGGGAGAAGAAAGGGAGAGAAAAAGAAAAAACTAAAACCCCCCAGGAGTTTTATTCTTGAGATACTGAAGCATTTCAAACTATCACAGTTTAATTGCTCAGCTACTGAAAGATGCTTATTCTTTAACTGCAAAAAAAAGGTAATTTGGGTCCCCAGGAGATTCCCCCTGCCAGCGGGGTTTGACTGCTGTGGTGCTTTCCTCTGGGTCCAATTAGATCCCAGAACCTAAACAGCCCTTCCAGTCCCCGTGTTTTAATGTCCCCCATGGTGGTAGAGAGAGCCTCATTCCCTTAGCCCCTGGGTCAAGAAATATGTATGATTATATGGGTATCTTAAATGCTTTTCCTTGTGACCACAGAACGAGTAACAATTAGTTGACTGAAATGAATTGCAAAACCTGACACACTCTGCCTTAAATCTTTCAAAACCCTTTTAGCACAGGATCCCCCTCTAACTCGGCGTGGTATGGCACCAGTGGAGCCTTCAGCCAGCTCAGCCCTCATGTCAAAGCAGTAAGAATAATAAAGTGGAAAATAAAAAAGGAAAAATAATTTGACATATCCCAATTGCTTCTTTTATGAAGATTTATGCATTGAGTATCTAGACAGTTGTGCACAGATATTAGTTGTTCTTTTTCCAGTTCACAAACTATTTCAGCAAATCAATAAAAAACAACCCCCCCAAAAGACAACCAAGCTACAAACAAAACCACAGGCACAAAAAAAAACAACCAAAAAAAAAAAGCCCCACCAAAACAAACAAACAAACAAAACCAAAAAACCCCAACCAAATGATAAGAAAATGACACACAAAGCACAAAAAGCCCAAACAAAACCCCAAAACCAACCAACCAAAAAAACCCAAACACCAAAAAACCCAACAAACAAAGCATCAGAAAAACAACCACCCAAACAAAACCACAGGAAAAAATGGATTGGTTTGTCCAGGACAAATGTTTACAAATGTGTTCTCAAAATTATCTTGGATCAGCCAGTTGTTAGGTGAAGTGTTCTGTTCTGGATTTCCATGTATTACTTGTAATATATTCAGAAAATTTCATTTTCAAAGTAATAAACCCCTCACTTTGAGCAGATCGTGAGAAATCTTTGGATTTTCTGAGATGGAGAAGACCCTGGAGAAGGGACACGTTCCACTATTTCTTTGCCACCCTTGCCCCAAGTTACTATGGACTTTTAATTGCCTCAAATCCAGATCTTTAGGCAAAGCAAATGAGTTCTACTTTTGCACAATTATGTTGTCTGAGCAGCACTGGGACTGAATCTGGTTACTTTTAGGAGTTATCTCCAGAATAAATGGAAAACAAAGTCATCTAGAGACTGAAATTGTGCATCAAGGGGGAACAAAAAGAAAAAAGCATCTCAAATCTGCAACTGCCAGCAATAATTTAAAGACACCATGGAATGGTAAGACCCCAACACATTAAAGACTGGACAAGCACACTTATATCAGGAACTTCAAAAAACTTCCATGAAATGTTAGGATTACATTTTGCTGTTCCATAGAAAGGCTTTGTTACTACTTTGCATTTGAGAGGAAAGCAGCAAAGCTCTTCAAATGCTTCTGAAAAGGAGCAATAAAATAAGAATTCTTCTTGGGGAGGGAGGTTTTTTGCTGGGGGGTAGGTAACTGATAAGGACAAAACACATGAGTGTTGGAAAATGTGTATTTTGCAACTGGTCTTGCATTTAGCTATCATTACACTAACAGTTTGTGTGTTTTATATACCTGGATGCACACACACAGTTTATAGATCAGGTCAGGCAATGTGAAGACTGTGCCTCTGAATTTTAACAGCTCTTTTTCAGGTATCTTCCTTCACTGACATTTTGCTAATGAAAGAGACACCCAGCTCCTCTTCTCTGTAGCCCATACTGGTCATACTGGTTGTTACTAACAGCAGTTTCTCTAGTGAAACCTAAAACCAATTTACTTTCATCCATGTTTCAGGTGAAGACCGAAGTTTGCTCTTCTGCTTTTCTATCCTCAGCCTCATTTATAAGCAGCTCTGCTCAGAGATGCTGGGATGGAGTAAGCTGTCCTCTTTCCTTACTCCAGCTAGAGCTCCAGCCCATGCTGGAGATAATGGGCAATGTCTGGATTGGTTCTTACCAGCTACAAGGGAACACAAGATTTCTGAGTAAGGCTTTTGCTGGGATATACAGTGAGCTTCACATGGGTTAAAGAAAGCTGCTTCATGGACTAGATTTAGAGAGAGGGAGAACTGAAATGATTAATCAGTGGAAGACAAAAAGGAAATAATATTTAGCCCAGGAAACATGTACATATCCTGCAGGCATATGTTCTCTCACTTAAGTAATATTGCTAAACACTCAAAATTTAATTGAGCAAGTGAGAGATTCTACAATAAATTAGGCACAGACTCAGAAATGAAGATTAAATCCGGATCTGAGAAGAGGAAATGCGTTTAAGTTTCAGTTTTCTTGGGCTGTTAAAGTACTTGATATGAAAATCCTCTCCTTTTTTCTCAATGCCACCTCCAGCATTACAGAGTTCAGGCAAGCCAACAAACTACGCCCAGGACACAGGGCAAACAAAGCAGCAAATTAAACTCAAAGACAGTTTTTCTCTCAGTGGATTTTGGTTGAATGAACTCGTCTGGAATAAACCCTTCAAAAAGAACAAGGGTATGGGATAGAGTACTCACTGAACAAAGAAGATCCTTTGGAAAGAGGTAAGATCATCTGTGGTGGTCAATATGGTGCTAGAGAAAACAGTCGTGTCAAAAAAAGAAAAAAAAAAGAATCCTTCCCTTTCTGAGATTATTCAGCATTAGTTAGTAAAACTGCATCAGTACACAGCAGTAAACTAGAGGATTTAGTTTGGTTATGGAACTAGAACTAGGTCATCTTGACAGAAAACACCTCAGTTTGAAAACTAACTGTACTGAAATTTCAAAAAGCAGCTGTATTAAAAAAAAAAAGAAAGAACCATCTGTGATGGGAGCTTTTTCTAGCAAAAAATTTATAGGGATTGGTAACAGGCCCAACACTAGTCATCATTTTCATCCATGATCTGGAAGTTCTTCTCCAAATGCTGCCAAGAAAATCCACATGCACGAGACAGACTGTCAGCATGAGGAGTTAGGAAGACATAGAGCCATCCGAGCAGATCTGCCTCTCGAAACAAGGCAGGCAGGAGCACAACCAACACCCAGAGCCTTCTGCAGATGGGGGATGGCCACCACCTAGAGCTCTCGAATGATGAGCCTGGATGCTCAGCAGAGACCACAGCCCCAGTCCCAGCATGCTGCTCTCCTGGGCTGGATGAGCTGAGTGTAGTGAGGCTAAACCATGACCACAGCAGCCACCAGCACACCACCAGCAACTGGCCTTCAAAAGAAGCATCATCAGGAGCCGTGTGACTCAAGGAAACTACTTTGGGCAGGTTGCTCCAGTAGGGATTTGTGGATGTCTAACTGTGGCTGAGCAAACATGCTCCAGCTTTGCCCTCATTGGGGTACTCAGAGGGTCTCCCTCCTCTTCCTGGCTACAAATCTCCAGGTAACATGTGCAGCCTACACATCTTCAGGGCTCCTCTTATTATTGTGCAATTTGTCAAGGGCTAACGGGGAGGGGGAAGGAGGGGAGCAGGTGGACACATAAATCCACTTTCCATATACCCACATAAGCCTTGTTTTCTTAAGAAACCACAAATACAAAGAAGATCAATGGAATAATTCAAGGACCAGGAAACAGGCCTCACAGTGGGAGATTTATGTAGCTTGGTCAATTTAGCACGAGACAGAGATGTGCTGACTGCAGCTATACACACCTTTGCTAGGAACACTTGAGGCTGTGGAAAGATCCATTAGTCTAGCAGAGAAAGGCACAGCCTGGACCGTCCGAAGTCAAATGAGACACATTCAAAAGAGAAAGGAGGAACTTTCTCTCTTTTTTTATTTATTTTACCAGTTGCAAGCAAAATCTATAATCAAAGGGAGGTGGAGAAAGATTCCTCTGCATCCTTAAAATGACTCCAGGTGCCACATGGACTCCACATGATGTGCAGGGCAGCAGCAGGTGACAGTGCTCCACCTGGTTCTGGTATTTTCTGTGGCATCAGGCAGCTTGAGGGCCACGCTCTGGCTGACACAGGACGCATCTCCCCAGGGGACTCCCATCCACTCTGACAGGTCTGCTCCTTTTGGCTTGGACCAAAACACAGCAGTGCTGTGTGTTCAAAACCAAGGTGGGACAAGCTCTACAGTTGCTTTCTGAACCCTGTAGTTGTGCAGATTGGATTTTCTATAGCCCTGGAGGCACCCAGCACCCTCTAAGATTTGGGTTTTGATCCCTCGCTGAGTCTTTCTATCCTCCCCCACCTCATCCTCACGTTAGCCTAAGCAGCCTGAGGATGGAAGGAGTGGGGAAGCAGCCCCATTTCCATACACAAAGCTCTGTTAATAGCCAGTGCTGCTCCTGTCGACACCTCTGGCTCTTGTTCTGTTGTTCCAGAGGCAGGAAGATCAGGCCTACATCCTTCTCCCAGTGCAGCAGCGCAGAAACACTGCTCCTCCAAAGCACGGCTTTGCTTTGTCACAGACAAGGCCTCCCAGACTGACAGTTCTCATCCCATTTTCTCCAGGCAGTGGGGGAAGGAGCTTACTTTCTCCTCCAAAAGCATTCAGTAAATTTGTCCTGCAGTCAGCTAATTTTATTACTTCTCATAAATGTCTGTTCCTGTAATGCTCTCAAGGTATTTTCATAATTCTACCTTGGGAATTACAAATCAACTTGCTCTTTGATAAAGTAACCTGCAGTATTTTATTTTATTTTTTTCTGTTATGAACAGCTGAAAATGTCTGACATCCCATAAAATGTCTGGGTTAGGCCTTTGAATATTGTTTCTTTTAAGGAGTCTTTCAGCATTGAAGCAGAGAAATACAATCCTAGGATTGGAGTCTATTAGGCAAAAAAAAAAAAGGGAAGGAAATCCTTAAAACCAATGTCTAGAGTGTCTTTAAAGTTGCTTTTCTGTATTCCAAAGGGATCTGACTTACATTTAATTAAATTTTTGTTTAAGAAAAAGGAACCTGGATTATTTTATTTATTTATACATTTTTTTTTGCAGCAGTTTATGACGGAGTGTAGTAGAGAGGGGAGAGGGGAAAGGAGAGAGGTGCTCCCCAAAGACAATGCATATTTAAGTAATGAAGTATTTTACTAGAGAGCCTAAAAATTTGCTTCATGGCCTCAAAGGCAGAGCCACAGCTTCTCTTACATAGCAACAACTGCATGCAGAGGAAAGAGTCCCCTACCCTTAAACAAGCCAGGCTGCATTTTCATTTAACCTCCTCTCCAGATCACAGGTTGGGGAGCACTGAGAGGTCCTTGGCCAGTTTTCTGTCAGGCAGTCGGCCTGGGAATTTTACACGGCTAGTTTTGGAAGGAGGTGTTTGGTTTGATTTTTTTTTTTTGATGAATTTATATCAAATCCCAAGTTAAGGCAGTAACACATCTGTTTGTAAACAGGAGACGTTACAGCAGAGACACGGCCAGCAATTCTTTTACTCCATTTAGGGATATAAATGACACTCAGAGGATTTTCTATCTTAAAATCAAGAAGTCATTTTCCCCAGCAGCCGCTCTAGCCCAGGATCTACACAGCATCTCTGTGCTTAGAGAAGCAGTAAAAAGAACACGTATGTCATAGATGAGCATTTCTCAGCTTATCCTTCCACTCTCTCGGCTTCAGGGAATTGCTGAACCAGAGGTCACACCTCAATCATAACTTTAATGACACTCTGGTGAACTTGTCTGCTATGAATGTGTCAAAACTTTTTGTGTATCTGCCAAAAGAAGAGAACAAATAATAGAAAAGGGTTCAGCAGCACCTCCCAAAGCAGTGATGGTCTCTAACCACACATCCTCTCGTGCTGGGGTTTGCATAAACTGCACCAAAGGTAAAACTTCTTCAAGTTCCCTTAAAAGACTATACATACTGCTGTTCAGGACTCCAGAGGTTTCACAGACTCAGGTCTAGCAATGGCTCCCTCTCTGTAACCTGTACCTGGGGGAGCAGCGGAGAGATGTGATTAACAGTGCTTTCCAACACCACAGGACCACCTCTCCAGCAGAGTCCAAGGGTGCTCCATCACCCATCACCCCTTGCCCATCCTGAACGAATGCACTACGGACACAATTTATCAAATACCAGTAACTCAGTCTTAGCATTTCTGGTGTAGGATTGAGATTATTTAAAGACTTGAAACTTCTTTGGAATAATTACCTTTAAAAATGCTCTAAATCTACCTAAACCTCCTTGGTTTAGCATCACTAAAACACGCCAGCCTGCAGTGCAAAGTGGAATGTCATCTCTTGCATTCCACCTGCCTGTCATGGGTGTCCACACTTTGAGCTGGTGCAGAAGGCAGTGGCCTTTAGTTCATGTCTGGAGCAAGTGTCAAAACCACTGCTCATGGTTTATACAAAGATACTGTCAGGACTCACACATCTCATCTTGGAAACCATTGCCAACCACACAAATCAAATCATTTCAAGCCTGCATAAAGTACCTGAAGCCTCCTGGAACCAAGTGCATCAAAAGGCTTTGCACCGACACCAATCTGCTGGGCTGGTGCATGCCAGGCTGCCAAGAGCGAGCACCCTGCCAAGCACAGCACTCCCGGGTCACCGGAGTCAAGGGGATTCCTCACACTCTCAGAGTTAGGCACAGCAGGAAGCCCTTTGCAGAATCAAATCCTCATCAATTACCCAGAAAATCAGAGAGCACAATACTGCGGCAAATGCTGAGGTTTGGGTGGGGTTTTATTTTAATCCTTTTTTCTCTTGATTCCAAGCAGTGCCTTGAGAATTGCTGCTGAGTGGCTGTGATATTGTCAGAGATATAAATACTGCATGAAGCTTCTGATGGGCTAAATACATCTATGCTCCAGGAATCTGCTTACAGGACGGTATGTGCAGGGTTTGCTCTGCTTGTGCTTGCCCATGCTTTGCAAACTCACAGACCTGGAGGTGCTGCTTATAGGGGGTGAGGGAGGCTGCCCATTGGTGCTTCCTTCCAGTCCACGGCCAGGAAGCAAGTCAAGCTACAGGGTTCTTCTTCATTTTGATTTCCTGTTGAAANCCCCACCCTGCAGATATTTATAAATGTGAAGCTTCTGTGACCATGTTGTCCTTCGGTTTTTGATAGAGACCTTGGTTTGATTGCTTCAGCAAAGTTTAAAAGCATGGTAGAAGTCTCAGTAACATTAAATACTGACAATTTCCATCCAAACAGGTGCACAGGTAGAGAAAACAGGACTGGTCTTTTTCTCTCAGCAGCAAATGAGGCAACCTCCTCTTTGGCATCAGAGAAATCCCTACAGCTCCAAACAGATCTTCATTAATTGCTCTATTCACAGGAAGACTTTGAGCTTCTAGATTACACTCGAAGCCATGCTCAGAGACTTTGCCAAATGCTGATTTACTTAACCTAAAGACCCTAGCCACATTATTCCTGCTTCAAGCAGTAGTCCCCTGTAAAGATTGTAACAAAAATAGCTGAGGCAATTCCAAAATGATGCACAAGAGTGACGTCCTTACTCGCTTGGGAGCAGTTGCATCAACCACATTAGAAGAGAAAACCAGTGCCCATTAGGAAAGTGTTGAGACCAGACACACTGCCATCAAGCAAACCTTTGATCAAGGGCTGATGAGAAAATTTTTGAAAGTCAAAGACATTTGCTGTGTTCCCAGAATTCCCTTAGCACAGAAGAAAGATCTAGAAAAAGCCAGAGAGACCTTGAAGACAAACTAGATAGCATCTGTGTGGGACAAAGGGTAACTCCATGATCAATGTCTAAGCATATTCACTTGAAACAGAGAGCAACTGAAGAGCTGGGAGCTACAAATTGCTACAGGGGATTTCTTAGACTGGATGAAAATAGCCTGAAGGCTTGCAAAGAGCAGCCCTACCTACAACAGGTCAAGTTAGACAGCCAGTTTTCCTCCAGTGGAGGAGAGCCTCCTCAGATGGCAATTCAGAGCATCCAAGTTCCTCCTCTTAACCATACATTTTTCTCCTCTGTCTAATAAAGCAGCCTATGCCTCCTCCTCATCCTTTGGACTCAAAAGGCAAGGTAAGGATCCACACCCACTGTGTTTTGAGAAAAGGCAGGGGAATGCTTTCCACATCCCTTCTGGAGCCTTCCTGGGGAGGATGCAGCCCCAAGCCTGCGTGTCCCAGGCAGGTTGACAGAGCAGTTAATGTGACATCAGGTACTCAGTACCAAGCCACGAGGTCAGAGAAGCCTCAGTGTCGATGAGAAGCTGTGGAGCTGAGAAGCCAAGGTGCTCTCCACTGCCCTCCAGCTTGCTTTTCAAGAGCAATGTAGACGCCTCCTATAAATCTACGTTAACCCCAGAAGCCTGGGGAGTCAGGGTCCATTCAGGACTAAGAAGGGCTTTGCAGCATTAGCTCATTGGAAACAATCAAACCTGTTCCTCGCAACATTTGCGCAGATTTACGAGGCTCTGGTGGGTGGGAAGGTGAAATAGATACCCTGCTCTTCTCTTCGGTGCAAGAATGATTTATGCTGCCAGGCAGCTCTTGGGCAGAAAGCCAGAACAGACCTGTCAGACGTGACTAACAAATGCTGCAAACCTGAGTAAACCAACTGCAGCCTGAGCATCGCTTCCGCGAGCACGTGGGGCCCGGTGGGGAGCAACAGGTGCATAACACAACGACAAGCAAGACAGACAGACAAGAGATATGTGCAGAGACAAACCTCGCAAAGCTACGGTCGTTCCCATAAATCACCCTGACAACTACAATAGCAACCAGCGAAGAGAGAGAAAAAGGAAAATGGATAATAAAAAAAAATGGGAGAGATGTGCGTGGAAAAAAATGTCACAGTACATCGAGCAACAGAGCAACAGAATTGGAAGCAGCCGTGTTAATCCCTTGTGGACTATCTCACCATAATGATTATTTATTCCTTACAAATGGGAATTCTAATCTGCTGATTTTGTGGTTGCATATTTGTGGCTTAACATTCCACATGTCACAAGAAATATCGGCCTCCCCACCCTGCCCAAATCCTCCCCTGGTTAAATTGATCACATGTGTGGCACACAAACCGAGCGGCCACATGCAAACATCTCGCCTCCGATGGGCTGCATCCTGCTTCTCCTGGAAGCACAAAGCGAGCCTGATAATCGTATCTCCACTCTGCAGTGTGACTTTCCTCCTCAAATGCCACTGGAATCAGTTTGTCCTCCACACAACCCAACCAACTCCCACAACGAAACAAAGCAGAAAACCAAAACAAACACCATTAAACTATTCTGGATCTGAGCTGCTATTTACTAAACATTTCTGTGTCTAAGTAAATAAAAAACACTGACCCCATCTCTCCCCACCCAAATACACATGTTAAGAGATTTGGACGTGGATCTGGAGTGGTGCTCAACTGCCCACTGGTTTGTAGCCAGGACAGCACAAAAACTGGTGACTGAGCAGCTCTCTCTCCTTCAACAAACGCAGAATTTGCCTGCCTACAGTTAGATAAGTTGTTTATTAGACTTCAAAATGAGCAGAACCAGAAGGTCAGCACCGTTCAAATCCTTTCTAGGAACTCATGATACCAAGCTACAAACCCCAAAGATCTCACCAAGTCCCACAATGCCACAGATTACTCCCTGGCAGTAGTAGCCAGGCTTCTCTCTGCATGGGTAGGAGGATGCTCAGTGCTACTTTCTCACACCTTCTAAAGCATGAAAGGAAAATCTCTCTATTGCTCTCAGGTTAGGCAACCTTGCATCATAAAACCCAGTTTAATAAAAAGCAATCTCCCAGAATCACAGAAGATCCACGAGCTGACTTTCCCAGGCACGCTGACTGCACTTCATCTTTACCACACAGTCTGGTGGCTTTTCCTAAGCTTCGAGTCACATGGGTTGCAGAAACACCACAGCTCTGCGTGTCCAAGCAGGGCCCTCTTCTCACAGGTACGTGTGCACTGGTCCACAGAAAGTGGCCATGCAGCTCCTGAGCTCCATGCACCTGGTCATCCACGTAAGGTACCCATCAGCTCACACCCTGCCCTGCTGCCCAAGAAGCAGCTTGGGGAGGTCCATGCTGGGAACTGTTCCCAGAAGGCAGTATGGATACAGCCCGTGTTTCTGCTGCTCTCCAACGATACCGCAGCAGGTGTTGCATGAAGGTATCCTCCTGGATACCCAGCAAACCAGCACGGATGCAGCTCACCACGACCCGACTGGAAGCTCCCCAAAGACATGCGCCCATTCACTGACCCCCCTGCGCCAAGCGCACGACCCAGCGCCTGGCCACCTGTCCCCCTGGCCCAGCACGTGGCATCTTGTGTACCCCTATTCCCATAAACATCATCATCTGCCAAACGGCGAGGGGGAGCCCTGACAAAATCGACACCAGCTGCACCCTCCTGCTCAGTCAGCCAGGAGAAGTTGATGAGATTGTGATCCCATGACGTCTTGCAGCTGGAGGCTCCATCAGCATGGGATATTAAAGTCCACGTGATGATAAGAAGGGTGTGCCAAAGAGCTAAATTGTAGCCTTCCTCTAGCACACCAAACAACAAGGCAAACTCCAGCTAAATTAGAAGGCAAACAGTGCATTAAGTAATGTAACAATTGTCATATGCATTAGATTTGAACTTTTACTGCAGCAGGATGTTTGTAATGAAAACAATCCCTTAGCTACTCACCCTTGGAGACCCACAAAAGAAAGTGTGCTCATCAGAGCTCTCTTTGTCCTACCATCTAGGGGATGGTTTGTAGCAGGAGGCCACGTGAAAATGAGAGCAAAAGATAAAGAGAAGTACAAAGTAGGTTAAAACACTACCAAATTAGCTGTCTGCACTCAGTTACATCAACCAGAGCCTTTCCACCCCACCTGGTACTCAGCTGCTGGAAGAAGCAGAGAAAAGATGGTGAACCAGAATCACAGCAATTTAGTGATTGAAAGATTCACTTCATTAGAACATTCTGCTTTTCAATTCCACATTGATTTTTCTCTTACAAACCTAAACAACTATTAATTTTCATGATGTCCATCAAATCTGCCTCATTAACTCTTTTTGGTTTTGGTTTTTTTAAGCAGTATTTTTCTCCTCGGAGATGCTGTCTCAGCCCCAAGGTATCTTGCAGAAGATGTCACTTTTGACAAAAAAACTGAAAAGGTTCAATCATTAGGACCCTGTAATATCACTGTAAGAATTTCCACCCCGTTTTTTCCTTATAGCATTCATTCACTTTTTGCACAGAATTCACTTGTGACTGTCATGTTATTTTGAAATATCAACACCAATGGTAAAACACTTCCACAGATCCCACCTTTGCATGATGGCTAATCTGCTGTCTTCAATGCTTGGCAGTGTTTGGTCAAGAGGGAAACACAGTAGGGTTTCCACCAAGGTTAATTTTGGAGCAGGCTGGAATTTCTGTTCCAAAACCTTTTAAATATTACTCTTTTTTTTTTTGATTCAACTCAGAGTACAAACATTTCTTTCCTTGGAAGAGAAATCCTGCTTTTCAACATCCCTCGTGTGTGGTGATGATAACAATGTTCATTTCCCCTGGTTTTCATCCACTGCCTTGGAAGGATCTTGGAAAGACACGAGTTTTCCTTTGGTGGCACAGCCATAGGGATTCCTCCAGATTACACACCAAAGCCAGTGGGCACCTGGCAGGTTTAAGTCCTTTCATGAAGCTGCTCAAGAAAGTACAACACATCTCCTGCACTGGAACTTGGGCACAAAATGAGGACCCTGCAGCCTTTTAATTCTTACTGTTACTCTGCTACACCACAGGGATTCCCTGAACCACAATGTAAGACTTTGGATTACGCTTCAAATGCATGTTCATATCTCAAAGTCAAGGTTGAAAGGGAATAGTTCAGCTCTTCTGACATGCCCTGGGGTTTGCCCAAGGCCTGTGGCCAACACAGGAACCTTCCTCACATCTGCTGTTAACTAAACCAGCTCCCCGTGGAAGACCATCCCCTTTAGGTCATGCTTCTGTGGTTGGGCACAGGGATCCCAGCACCAGACACGTGGCAACTGGTGGCTTATTCAAGTTACTCACATTGAATTTTTGCACCAAGTTAGATGCTTCTTAGATGTTTCACTGCGAGGCTCCTCAGGCTTCCCAGACAATGAAGAAGAGTTCAGCCACCATTAGCCCCGATAGGCACGACCCAGCGCCTGCAAGCAGGTCCAGTGAAGAACAAGCATATAACAGAATTAGGTTTTGCCTCTCCACAGAGCAGCTTCCCTCCAGGCCCTACAGATAACCATTCAGGTCATGATGCCTCTTCAGCTTCAAAGAGGAGGAAAGCAGGGTGGCTATCTCAAAACTGGGAACAGTGTGAAGTAAATGAAGACAGGCAGCATCTATTCACTCTTAATTCAGACAAGGGTGGAACTATCCAACTATGCATGCTGAAAAACCAACCAAGAGACAGCTTAGCAACTTCTTTATTTGCCATGATGAGCTTTTCTATCATTCCACGTGGTAAAGCTGCAAAGAAAGGGTCTGTGAGTGAGTCTGAAATATGCTACCCTTGGAACCAGCAGATAGTAACCTTCAGAGGAGCTCCAGGAGATCTCCTCCATACTGAAAAGGTATCAGTAGTAGTAATTATGCTTTGACATGTCACATGCTTTATTCTCTTTACATTGCTTCTCTTTTCAGCAATTCCTATCACTGCCAGGGCAGAAATATCCCCTGAACAACATAATCCCCTGATTATGCAAGAGGAAAATACCTGTGGAGAGCATAGTGAAAGTAAGGACCAAACTATAAATGACTCCTTTGAGAGGTAAAATGCTGATAAACTTTATTATCAGCCATACTATCATGAGGGGAGAAAAATAAACTATCATTAAAAGGCTTGTTTTGAAATTGGACCTGTGGGAGGGGGACTGGATGCAGAATCAGTATGGGGCAAATGATAAAGCTGGGTTACAAATGAGGACTAGATACTTGCAGAGGGTAATGTAATACACCTACAGTCAGCTATCTGCCAGAAACTCAAAGCTCAATAAACAAGCCTATCTGGATTATTATTATTTCTCTTTTTTTTTTCTTCCCCTCAGATGTGTTGTGTTGTTCACCCATTCAGCCTCCAGCAATCAGGCAAGAAAACCCTTTGAAATTAAAAACAAACATAAAAAAACCCTCAGACAAAAAAACCTAGTCAAAATCCCTTCCAAAAAGAAAAAAAATGTAAAACAGTCCAAGGAGTTCATTGGGTTCATGGGAAAAAGGTGCAATAAACGTAGGGGCACTGTGGAGATCTGCAGGAGCAAACTGAGCATCACTACAAAATCAGGTCCACGCAGCTGCCACTGCAGAGTTAGGTTTGAGTAAGGAGATGCCAGGAGGAACAGCCAGTGTGGTGCAGCAATGAGGGGGAAGCTGCAAAAAGGAAAATAAACCTGCAGCAAGCAAACAGCAAGGCTATGAGGACAAAAAACCTGAACAAGTAAACTCCAAAAACCTTCACCTTTAATCTGTAGCCGGCCTGAAAGGGAGTTTTTCAAGCATTCTTTGAACAAACACACTCTATTCATTTTTAGTTCCAGGCAGGGGTGTTACAGAGCAGGCCAGTTTTCAAGAAAAGATGTTAAGATATTCCCTCTTCCCCCATGGAAGCCTCCCTGAGAATCTTCCCCCAAGTTTCTGATCTAATGAATTACTGGACTTGCCATTTTCAGAAAAGGAAGTAGAGACAAGAAAAAAGAAATTAAATCAGACCTATTTGGGAGCAGATTTTTTTGTTACTCATTTAGGAAAAACTAAACAAAACAAATGCTCCTCCCCCCCAAAAAAATAAAGCACAACTTTCTCCTTTCCTTTCCTGACTTGCTACAGGCTAAAAACACCAACTGACAGGAGAGAGAAGCTGCTGCGCAGTTTCCAGAGCAAGCTGGGGGTTCCAGAGCAAGCAATGGGCCACAGGAGCCCCAAGAACAGAAACAGGTATTCCAAAGGAAGAGGAAATACCTGTTCAGTGTCTCACACTCCCATAACGGGCTGCCTGGCAGGTGACTTCTTAAAGCAAATCCTGCACAAACACCTGCTGGGGAGAATAATAATTTGAAAATAGATTAAAAAAATCACACCAAACGGATGTTCATGAGGCCTGAGAAAACTGCTTTAAGGCTCTTTGTTTTTAATAGGATTTGCCAGAACTTCTCTATTGTATGTTAGATTGTGAGAAGCTGAGGCCACCCACACCATTGAAGACCATCCAGGTAGGCTGCCTGGATCTGAGCCGCTGACCGTCTGTACGAGGGCAGGAACACCAGGCTGGACTTTCCTGGTTAAGTTGTGCAATGTAAAATGTTAACTGGTGCTGAGGATGCAGATCTCTGCTGACCCAGCAGTGGGTGCAGAGCTGGGCGTTCAGAGGTCCTAGGCTTTAGCAAACCCTGCAAACCCCAGAGCACCACCCTCTAGCCAGGAGCTGCCAAACGGCACCAGAGAAGTCCCCTCTGACCCCGGGGTGTCTGCAGAGCTCGTGGTCCCTCCATCACACCACAGCCTGCTGAAAAGGGAGCCCATTAAGTCTGCCTCTGGAGATAACCATACTTGAACACGGATTATACTCTTCAAACAGTTGTTCCTGTCAGGATTTACTCCTGATTTCCACACGGCGGGACAGACAAACAGACAGGCTTGAGGCACTGGTGGTCACATATGCAATATGGGTTAAAGATTCCAGCAGATGGGATGAATGCTGCACGTCTTTATGATGAAACTGGGACCTTCCCTTTTGGAATGGGCCATGCAGTGGGGCAGGGCTGAGAGGGATGGTGGCAGCTGTGTCTTCAGAGGTCCAAGGGGAGAGAAAATACCTTCTTCACATCAGTGCCCATGTGGCCAGGGGCCCACAAACAGAAGATGCCAGAGCAGGTTGTCCAAAATGCAGTCTAGAAAGTTCAGCCCAGCTCCCTGATTTTCACCAAACTCCCATTTGCAATGTTAAGGAAGGGACAGAGGATTGAAACCAAGCAAGAACTCTATTAACACATGCAAATGTCAGTAAGCTAATGAGATTCCAAACCCACCTCGCTCCCAGAAAGCAATTACCCAAATCTGAATAATAATGCAATGACATTTTCTCCTCATGGAAAGCCACAGCTGAAGCAGGGGAAGCTGCTCACAGCTCTCTTCTGAATGACCACATCAACCTCATAAACTTCTGTTACATCAATATTGTTCCTGTCACTGCACTTGGCATAATTAATTCCGATGCAATCAGGATGGAGAGCAAAACACTCCCTGCAAGTGCCCCCCCAGCGCTGCAGTCACGCTGGCATTTTAGAAGTGGATTTAATCAAATGTTAATCAAGAGAGAGAAAGTTCAGGCAGGTGCAGCTGCAAATAATCCAGCAAGATTAAGGATGTCTGGGTGGCTGATTATCCCGCAGCACAGGAAATGCACATCGTGAGGAGGTTGACAATGTGTTTCCACCTCCTCCTTTAACAAGGGGTGTTGTAATTGCTTGAGTACTTATTTTCTCCAACTCGAAGCATGTGAAACATTTTGCAACATGTGACCTACCACCTCTCTTCTCCTCCTCTGTGCAAAACAAGATGAAGTTAGAGTGACCCGGTCAAAATGAATTTGTATGAGCATTTTTCCCTGCAATAATCTATTTCTATTATCATTTAATGAAATTTGATTATTTAATATATGTTATTTTCCCCCTTCAGTAACTTCCCAATATTAAGGGAAGACTGGAGTGCCAGGGACCACCATGGATGCTCCCAGACCGTTGCTAGCACCAAGGGAAGAGTTTTTAACAAGCCTGAGCTCCTGCAGATACCCAGAGTGATACCCTACAAAGCCTGACACACAGGGCTTGGGCAGCCCTTGGGTCCCTGCCCAATATTTATCTGCTGCTGTACAAAGCAGGGCTTGGGGACCGTTTAGCTCCCGGACGTTGCTAGGGCTGGTCTATGTCACCAGCTTCAGAGCCTGCTCCTTCAGCTCCTTATCAGTCCAAGAGGGAAATACCAACGGAATAACTCTGGGTTGAGCTGAGGTTGAGCAAGAAAGGCTCATTTAGCAAAAGCACCGAGGGAGGGAGGGAGCAGGGCTGGTGGGGGCACACAGACAAGTGTTTCCATTCAGATGCCAAAACACACGTGAGCAGACAATTTATTTACATTAGCCATTTTCTGGAAGAAGAAATGGGACGGGGGAGAAGCTGGCTCCACTGGGGATTCTCAGGTTCTGTCTCAGCAGATGCAAGTCACTGGGCCCCATACTGCACCCCCTTGGTGCCATGCCACTGCCTGCTGGCACGGAGCCAACGCATCCTGAAAGAAACATCACAACCCTACGGGGCCCTTTTGGCTGTTGGTCCATCCAGTCCCATCCATATCCTTTTGCTCAAAGCCCCACCACTGGTCCCTGGGAGGCTGGGCAGGCTGCTTCTGGAGAACCACCCCTACCTTTGGCTCAGGTGGAGCTGCCTTGCAGACTCTGGTTCAGAGACTGTGGGATGCAGAGCTACCAGGCATCATCCCAAAGGTGTTTTAAATGCTCCCAGTGCATCTCTTCAGGCCATCAACAAGGGGAGCAGAGATGAAAGTGAGCACAGCAATTGGCAGCTGCAACACATTTACTGAAAGGGAAGTCACAGGCCTGGAAAGATACCAGCAACCCCACTGGCCACGCAACCTGCACCTGAATGAGCATCTGCAAAGAGCCCCAGCCCCACACCTGCACCTCATTCAGACACTTTCCCTCTCCCAGGACAAGGAGACCCTGTACAATGCAGTTCTGACCTGGCGTGCTCACTGTGTCCCTCAAGGACTATCTATGAGTACAGGAGACTTCGAGCCTCACTCATCTTGAGGGTGCTCAGGCTTGCAGGTCCAAGTTTAGGATTATCTGGGCTGAAGGAAGCAAAGCCAAGTCATAGATCACCCAACCAGAGCTTGTACAAGTGGGACATGGATGACTCATTCCAAGGGAAGGAGAGTCAGAAAGGGCCTAGCTCAGACTCTTCAGTCGTGATCTAGGCAAAAGTGCAGTAGCTCCATTTATTGGAAAAACGCCTCCGTTGAACCCCGAGGTCATTGCCCAGGGGGCCCAAGACAGGTCCAGCCTAGAAGAACAAGCTGCATTTCAAAGATGGTGGGAATTTGTGCAATTCTGCTTCTCCAAGGCACCAGCTTATCTTGGATGTATCACAGGAGAGAGCAGCTGACTGAACAGTGCCATCTGGCTGATAACAAAGGGCCAAGAAGCCAGACTGATGTCTAGATGGCAAAGGCATCTCACAGAACCAGAAGGATGAGAGTAGCTTTTGATGGGCACTTATGAATTATTATTTTTTTGGTATTTGATGATGTAAAAATTGAAGTTCAAGACAAAAAAAAGAAATCATTCTACAGTTAGAAACTAGAACTGCTTGTGCTGGTACCCCAGTGATGTAAAACCTCCAGCTGAACTTCCTTCACAAAATATATTTTTGCCAGATTAAACCTATGAATAATTTTAATATTAAGCAAATGTTATTTTCTGAGAGAAAATGATTACTTGGAATGTAATGCACCGAGTCTCCTCTTCAGCTTGCAAAAAACCTAAAACTTCAGCAGAAAAAAATAAAAATCCCCAAGTTCCCCATCTGACTTTAAATTTAGTATCTGAAACAAGTTAGTGCTCCCTCTTCGATCCCACAAGCTGCTGAACTTAGCCCCATAAAAAAAACCAAGCAGGATGTCTATTCTTGGGAGAGCTCCTTGTAAATCCATAGACCTACTGGGGACTGGATGGGGGAGGTAAGTAGAGTATGGTTTTTTTCATGTATTTTTCCCTATTTTTCCCTAAACCTAGAACACCTTAGGACTCACATTTGTGTCAGCTCAGATGCACACTGAAGCTGCAGAAACTGCAGCCAAAGGGAATCAATTCAAGCAATCGAATTGGAAACCAGTGCTGTACAAGTCCCATCATCCACAGTTGGGTTGAACCCTGAGAATGTTCCTGTTGCCCAGTGACCTGGNCCTCCCATTCTATGATTCTGTGAAGTTCTCTCTCACCACTCTTAAAAGAAACTCTTTAGAAGGACAATTTAAGGAAAGTTTTAGACACACACTGAAGTTCCAACTTTACCCAGCGAGNCCTGTCAATAACACATCATCAACATGGAACACTCACCAGGGTGGCCAGGCTGCAAAGGGTCTACACTTCCAGCACACTCAGCCCCTTATAAAGTCAAGGNTGCGAGCACATGTTAAAGTTTAAGTGATGTTTATGTCCAAATTAAGGCAAGTTGAAGGTAAGCATATGTCTAAAGTGCAGCAGGTGTTGAGGAGAGTCAAAGGGGAAAGGACACCTGCCCTGGGAGTGGAACATGTTTCTCATTTTATAGTCCTTCCCAACCTCCAGGCTGGCAGGTCTTGCCTCCGATTCTAGCTACTCCTCTGCTACAGTTTATAAATGAATAATTGCTAGTAAAATAGAACTGCTGATTTAAGTTTCAAAAAGCCTTTTTTTCCAGCCCCAGCTGCATCCATTACCCCAGTGCACAAATACTGTGTTAGCAATCACCTGATGCAGCTCTGCTTTGTATCACAGCAAACACACTACAGATCTATAATCAGAACCATGCCTCTCAGTGTGGTTTGGGGGACTCTTTAGCTGGTTATGCTAAAAATAGTCTTATTCTTTTAAATTTATCAGCATTACCATATCCTATGATGCTGGATTTTTGAGCATTCGGGGCACTGCAGTTATTGGAAAGCTGAACAAAAGTTTGAATTCATGCTCCTTGACATCCTGCAAGAGCCCACCCAGGCTCTTCTTGCTCTTTTTGGGGTAAATTGTGTTGTCAGCTTGTAGCTGATTTGTGGGACATGGGAAGGGGCCGTCAGGATTAGGCTGAACTCATCAGAAAATAAATATTTTTTTCACCATAACCCAAGAAGAGAGGTGCTGGATCACACTAAAGGTCCATTTAATTCATCATCCCACCACTGTCAATGGCCAGTGCAGATGTCTAGCGAGGAGTACAGGCACCAGGGCAGCTCTGTAGGGACCCCTTCCCCTGATACCCTCCCAGCCTCCAGCCTTTCCAGGTCCACAGCTTTGTGAGGTCTTTGGACATAGTAATTCTCAGAGGATTTATTTCCAGTCCAACATCAGCCAAAGCTGGGTTGAACCTAACAGCCTTTTGGTGAAAAATTGTACATTTCAACAGCACCTGGTAATTACAGCACCAGGAAATGCAGATGTAGCTTATATATAGAAATATCTCTGTATGTGTATGTATATACACAGAGATCTCTTAACAAAGCCTTTGAAATACATATTTTGTTTGGAGAAGTGCAAAGCATCATCTGTGTGCAGTGGCAAGAAAGCAGCCACAGCCATACCTGGACTTTAGAACACCCACAATCAGCTTCTAAATCTGGCACAGACTTTGTTTTGCTTTGGGAACATTAGTTCAGTCTCTTATCTGTCAACTGGAAGAATTATGCTGAGTGTTACCCCAAAAGGTCCAATTCCCAGCCCAAATGTTGCCTAACTTTTGCTATTTAACCCCAGCACTTTGATTAGGCTCAATTAGAGTCAGTGTAGAGAGAGAGGCACCTGGAGAGTGAGGTCAATCTCTTCAGAGCTGTAGCTTTCTCTGGAGAGATTTACTTCCTACTTCTGAGATAGGACTGAGAGATCCTGCAACATCTGAATGACTGATGTTACCTTGCTCAAGGACTTGGAGTCAGCTACCACAAACAGCCAGGTCTTAGCGTTTAAAATGATGAGCTAATAGAAAGAATACTTCTAATAACATCACTGAACAGCTAGTCAGTGTAGGCCGAGCTCCAGACAAGGGGACCTGTAGCTCAGGTTCATGGCTCATAGTTCATGGCAATGCTTGAGGATAGCAGATGTGAAACCCAAAGACCAAGTGAATCCTGATGCAAAGCACTGGCTTTTCCAGCATCATGCTGGACTTTGGCCTTGACAGTCTCATCCAGCCTCTGCTCTGCACACAGGTTACAGCCCACAGCTTCCACAGCAGTCCCATTTACGTTAGATGAACTCAACTTGTGCAAGACTTCATTTGTTTAATGGTACTTAAGAAGCACTTTGGGTTCAGGTAAGTGTGCTACGTGTGCTCCAGGTGCTCACCTGCACCTTTTTTGGGGGTGGGGCTGCGAAGGTACAAATGAGATGGGGACAGGGAAGGCAAAAAAGGGAAAGAGAGGAGAATGCTGGGATTTACACTTAGTTATTAAACATTCTGTATGGAACTGAAGAGAGGTTTGGTAGCGCTGTCAAACCAGGCTTCCTCCCAAACCCTGAGCAAATAAATAAGCACATAGAGGAACTCCCAGCAGAACTGCGTGGCAGTTCCATCATGGCAAGAATACATCATAAGAAGTCCTGAGGCAGTTTGAGTGACACTGCAGCTATGACACTGCCAGAAGAATCTGCTTTTGCCTTTAAGTTCAGATTGCACACAGTGACTTACGGGCTGGAAAGGTCAGGGACAACTCCGAGTAAAGAAGAAACTCTAATTAGAGGATATTCTTAAGAGAGATAAATCTCACCCAACATTAGATGTCTGCTTTAAGCTAGTTGTGTTGGTGTCCTCTGTTGTCAAAGTAGTCAAATACAAATGGAGAAATTCAGTATTCTCATCTTAAAGAGCTGTTACTAAGAAGTAACTTTGGAGGTGCCCATTTCTGCTGGCTACTGATGGGACACCTGCATTTTAAGTAACTAACTCCTGTGAGATAAATCCATTGCAGAAACAGCTCAGTTGTGGACATGAGATTCTGACAGGAGAGGAGACAACAGCTCACTTGCAGTGGACAGGGTGAGGGAACCAGTTCTCCACTGTGTGTTCACCTCTGCTCCTCCAGCTTGAATTTGTGCTATGGCAGCCACTCCAGAGCAGAGAACCAGTTCTGCATTAGCTCAGCTACTCGGTCATCCAAAGGGAGTCACCTCCCCACACAGTGGAAACAAGGCTCTGTTCAGTAGCTATAGCAAAGCTGTCAGCTCACCAGCCATCCCATACTCCCAGGCCTCCCACACCAAGGGTGGAGCTAACACATGGCTACTGCCAAAAGTCACGTCTGCAGAACAGAGAGACACATCTCTGCTTGGACTAATGCCCTGGACACGACTCCATCTCAGATCTGGATGCTGGAATTACACTGGAAAGCTACATGGGAGTGATCTGTTGATGAGTGGTACGGGTATTCTGACTGGTAACAGTTTCACATAAGGTGGAGGAGATTTGTTTGAGTGCATCAGTCTACTCCCCAAACTGCGTTGTACTGGAGACACCTGGGATGTCAGTGCCCCACTCACAGTGGCCAGTTCTGTGCCAGACTGGAAGATGTGCCCGCTGAGCTGGAAATAGAAGGAGTCCTACCCAGCTGATATTTAGTCACACCAGTTCTTAAGGCAATAAGGAAATAGCAGTGAGCCAACAGTACTTGGAGCCTTTACATCTTCACGGATCCAGGCTGAAATGCAGCTCTGGGGCCCAGTGCTCTGATTTTTCCCCATGTGAGATATTTTATGCACCTGCTCCGTGGCTAGAAGCACTGAAATAAAGGGTGGCTGGATCCTACTCTCAAAGAGCAGAAGATGAGGAATGACTCCACATAATATGTTTGAACAACTATGGGATACAGCTGGAAAGAGACATCAGAAACAAGACGTCCACTGCTTTAACCAAGAGATCAATATTCATTGCCCTAGTCAGCCTCAGCCTGTGCTGTTCTGGCAAGAGCCCAACTACTTTCTGTAAAGCCCATGGCTAAGGCACAGATTTACTTTATGCTCTCTGCCCTGCCGTTCAGCTGCAGCATAGCTGGTTCATCTCCCAGTATATGTTTTGCTACGGCCATAAACCTGACCTCAGCAAGAAGCATCTGAGCAGTGCTTGGACAGGGAATCCTAAGCAGGCATGGCAAACAGCAGCCACCTGGCTCACGTCCCAGCACCATTCCACTGGAGCAGCTCTGTTCATTGGTGGCCACTTAGGGTTGTATTTTATTTATTTAGCGCTGCTAAACCTCATCTTTATTTGGTCATGTAAATTGCCTGAGTGGCCCTGGACTTGGAACGGAAACACATTTTCTCCCCTAACAAAGAAACAGATGATCTCACTGGCAAATGAGACACACAAGGCATTGTGTTTACTTTAGAGTAAGTTCACTTGCAAATCAAGCCACTTGACTTATCAAGCTTTTTTCCCCCCTCCTTTCCTATTATGGGGAAATCTCTGCCAATGAGCAGAGGATGTCACTTCTTCACCTCATGCCATGTCTCATTCCCCTGCTGCTGGGGTTGCTGCCCTCGTTGCCATGACAGAGCTTTTAAGGATGGTGCTAACAGGTCACACTGGAGAGGCTGATCTGCCCGTAAGGCAGGGGAAATCAATAGGATTCAGTTCCTCCTAATGAAGGCGTGAATTTACAAGACAGTCTGTCCCTTTGTGCTCAATGAAGATATAAAAAGTTTCTAAAGCCCAGGCTCGAACTGAAATTCAGCCAGGTTTTCAAAACTGCTGTCTAAGGGCTGAGGCCTTCTGGAAATCCAGCCCTCAGCAGAGGCCTGGGTTAGTGAGCACTTAACTTCTATTTGACTGAAGAGACAAATTGTCTTAAGATTTTGGGTACTTGGAAATATCCAGCCCTTGGATCTGCAGACACTGAATCCTAAGAAAAGCAATGCCATCCGATTCAACTCAACAGGTATCATGCAATAAGTTGCATGCATAGTTCTCCTTGGGGATGCTCCATCCATCACTATCCTCCTCCTGCAGTAATTACTCCAAAAGCTAATCAAGCACTCCATTCTTTGCACTAACTCAAGAATTAAGAATGGGCACAGACTCGTGTTTCCCAAATCCCAACCAAGTCTAGTAGCCACTTGGCAGATAGCTATTTGCAAAGGGAAAAGTGAAAAGTCTCACCGCATAAAATATTGATCCTATTGTGTTATGGTTTTTTACCCCCTGGAGAACTTGTCCCTTATAACCTAAAAAAAACCAACCCAAACCAAACACCACCTTGACCTGGCAGTCTGGAGGGAAGGACCATTTTGTCACAAGCTTATCATACAACTTGTCCCAGAAGACCACTTCTGGATAACAGACAAGTGGTCACCAGTGACTTCCCATCCCATGGAAGGCTCATCCAGCCGTTCAACTCCACAACTTTTCCAGCAACTGTTAAAAGCTCAGACAACCTTTTCAGTCCACAAAACAAGGTATATTTCCAAGTCCTTTTTTTCCTAAACTTTCTCTGCTGCAGTTGATACAAAGGGCCGCGAATAAATCATCTGAATGACAGAGTGGAAGAAATGAAAGACTCATCACTCGTTTGTGCATTAAAGGGCTGATGTTCCAAAATGCACGAGCACAGTTACATAGGGAATTGGTTCAAAAATAATTCTCTGCATCCAGAAGACGTGACCACAAACGCTCCTCTCCTAATTCATGACCTGTCGCTATGACACTCCACATAACCTCTGTTCTTAGCTGTTATTAATTAGCAGGACAGTTTTCAGCCTGGGGAGTGCTGCCATGAGTGTTACCACAGCTATGAGCTAACACATTTGTAGACTCGTAGTTAAATGAATTGCACATGCTACCTGGTAGTGCCATTAAAGTCCGGGGCGTTTTTACAGCTTCCCCCCCTTCTTTTCAAGAACAGGCTCTCTGGCAACTGGAGACCTGTTGATAAATCCATGTGAAATCTGTTCGTGTGGAGGGGTGCAGAAAGGCACCCTTTTAGAAAGGCTTGCACACTTGTAGACAGACACGCTGTTATTTTTTGCCTGGGCTGATTCTGGGCTATCCCAGGCATAAAAAGACCTGCGAGCACACGGGAATCTCATGGCTGTCTGCAAGACAGCACAAGCAAAGCTGCTAGCAGAGGGGACAGGACCCAGAACTCCCCACAGCACAAGCCAACTCTTTTGCAGGTACTGAAAAGAATTCTGCAGATCTAAACAAACTCTAACATGAAATCTCCCCTTGCAGCTGTTGCTTGGAAAAGTTGGGGAGCATCTCCCCCCAGAACATCTTCCAGGCAGCCAATCTTATCAGCCCACGCCATTCATCCCCTGTCCTTTCCTACGCTGTGGTTGTCAGTAGGAAATGTAAAGACCAAACCTCCCTGCTCCCCTGCAGAGGAGTTAACACAGGACATCTCAGAGGCAGAGCTCCTGATGTTCCTTTTATACCTCACCACAGCTTAACCTGATTTCTGGGGTGACCGGCACGTTGCAGGGAGCAGCAGTGTGGAAGCAGCTACGAGATACGGTTGGGTGCGTGGGGGTGAAGGTGCCTGTCTGTGGCATCACAGCCAAATGTATTGTGAGTGTGCAAGAGCCCTGGTCAAAGCTAATGAAAACCAACAGCCAAGTCTCCTCAGGCACACAGTTCACCTACAAAATCAAAAGAGCAATCAACTGGGAACACATTCTGCTGCACTGTTTCGGTTGCACACTCCAAAAATCCTGACTGATCTTCCACTCAAGGGGAAAAAAAAAAAACGAAAAAAAGAATAAATTCCTACAACATCTGAACTGAATATATAGCTATTGGCAGCTCTTGGTTTTGTATTTCACCCTGAGCTTTCACTGGCAGGAGAGAGCAAATTCATGAGCTTTTTCCAAGGAACCCAAGAGAGGAGGGAGTCTGCTTGACAGAGTTATATCTCTGGCGAGGAGCAGTGCTGATAATCACTTTCACTGGAGATGCTGTTAAGTGGCTCATAATTCATTCCTTTTGTACAATAAATGCAGGACAATTAAATCCAGTTCTCTTCGGTACTATGCACAGGAGGCTGGGACAATCCATCACTGGCTGCTTATGCACAACAGTGCAGAATTAACCAAAAAAAGGGAAAGAACCACACACACAAAAGCCAGGCAAATGTGCTTGGGTACACTGCCTCATCCCATTTTCCCACAGTTACAGTGATCCAAGGCTGTAACTAGACTGCCCTTGCAGTCCCTTCCCTTTTAAGACTCAAGTTTTATTTTCCTGTATTCATTTCCCTTCCTCACCCAGCAGGAAGAGATTTTCAACACAACTGTGTTTGTATTTTGTTAATACTAGACTGGTGCCCATGGCATACTGGACTGGTACTCAACCTCTTCTTTGTAGGCCCCTTGGGTGAGACTCAATCAAATATCTCCTAATTTCAGCCAAATATCAGCAATGCCTCCTCACTTCATTCTCTGGATCCAGTGGAAGCAGATGAGGAGCTTAGAGCCTGCAGAACCCTGAACATTACATTTAATAGAAAATAGAATTAAACCACAAGTTTTTTTCTTGGTCAGTGGAACCAGCAAAGTGTGTTTTCCTACAGATCTGTGTTTGGGGAACAAGCTCCTTTTCCAATACCTAGTAACAACCATGTTTGAGTTTACATCACAGCCTTTTCCTGAACTAGAATATTAACAGAAGCTTCCTCCTATGGCCAGACACACGTTTCCAAATAGGAACATAACCACATGAACTCCACCTTCCATTAACTTGGTGGGAAATCAGCCCATGGGTTCAAATGGTCCTAGCAGAGATTCTTAGAGCTGGGCTAAGGCCATCCACTGGGAAACTCAAACTAGTTTGCTCCCTTATGACACTGCCACCAAACTTCAGTCTTCCCTCCTGCTGTTAAACTTCTTAGCTGGTCATCACTGGCCTCTTGTCAGGCTGGCCAGAGCACTTTGGTACCCAGATCCCCACAAACAAGCTCTGATTATTAACACGCAGTCTCTTAACAGCACTTTGAGGCAACAAAAGACTTTACAAAGCCAGTCCAAGGCAGCAGTCCTTGCACAGGATAAAAGCCTGCTGGGGCCATGCTTACCATTGCCAAAGGCAGCAGTCTTCAAAAAGATCTCAGATGTGCCCTCTGCAAGCAGACACTTTGTTCAGATGCAAAGAGAATCTAAATGAAGCGGGGCCACGTAAGGCTTGTGCCACACGGGTCTGAACCCAGGCTGACAGGACTCAGTGATCTGGGGAAGCAGTAAGGGGAAACTCACGGTATTCCTGCTTGCAAGCATTAAAAACCCAACCCAAAACATAAAATACAATAGTTGATGCAAATGCATTTCAGTCTATGACTTGTTTGTGAGCTGCCAGCTTCGTGCTATTTGCCATTCCTGTGATGCAATCACTCATCAGCATCACTTAGCTTCTCCCCACAGTGATTAAGATTAAAAACAAAACCAAAGAGTAACAAAAAAGGCAGCAGCTAGTGAGCAATAGAAGTCTGTCCACAAGCCAGCATTTCTGCATTTGTTAGATCACTGATACTGAAGAATAATCACTTTCTTCTAACCTGACATCACTGCAGTCTTCTTATGGGTGGCAAGTTACAAAAAAGTATTTTTTCATGTTATTTATGTTACATAAAAGCAATTCCTCAAGATGTGTTTCCATCCCTAACCTATAATTAAACAAGTCTGGATCAGTAAGTCCATTTTTAAGTATTCTACAGGAAGAAGTGTCTAAAGACATGATCAAAACCATTTGGCATCCTCAAGCTGTGAAATATTGACATGGTGTAAATATGGCAATTTCATTATAACCTGGCTGCTTACAGGATCCTGCAGTCCCTCTGCGGATCTGCTTTTGGTTTATGATCTTCTCTGAAATATCCTGAACCCATGGGCAAATTTCAAATCCATTAGACAGAAGAGCAGCTGTCTCCAAGGCAGTCCTTTCTTATATGCTTTGTGGAAACAGATGGTTGGATAGGGGCTCCCCAGTCTCTCCCGTGGAAAGAAAAGTTGCAGGCTAAAGATAATACAAATGCTCTAATTAATAGGAATGCCCCAGCTACAGTTCAAACCTTATTAGACTGCTGGGAATCCCAGCAAATGACCTAAAAACCATAGGAAACCAAGCTTCATTAATGTCACTGCTCATGAAGAGTGTGTTGGAGGATCAGAGCTTAAGTCCAAATGGCTCCATGTGGACAGATGCTTATTATAGGAGGTTAATTCCCCCAGCCTGGCATCTCAGTGCATCTACTGCACCCAACTCAGCTAAGCCTTTCCTGAGGGTCCCTCTTGGAACCTCAATGTGATGCCTGTCACCATCTTGCCATGGTGTGACCTTGGCCGTACTACGGGAGAGTTCAGAGCTCTCCTGGGCAGCACACCAGCACTTATTTCACATAATTCACTAGGGTCATCCTGCAACCTGAGCAGTCAAAAAAAAAAAAGAAAATCCAAGGTAAGACTGTTTTGCTTTGTCTTTTCCTGGAAGGAGAGCAAGTGGACTCCTTCAGCCATCTTCAACCTTCAGTAAAACTCATCAGGCACATTTTAGGATGTCAGGCAGTGGCAGGACTGGAGGGAATGGATCAAAACTAGAGGTGGGCAGATTCAGATCAGGCATTAGGAAGAAGTTCTTCACCATGAGGGTGGGGAGACACTGGCACAGGTTGCCCAGAGAGGTGGTGGAAGCCCCATCCCTGGAAGTGTTTCAGACCAGGCTGGATGGGGCTCTGAGCACCCTGCTCCAGTAGGAGGTGTCCCTGCCATGGCAGGGGGGTTGGAACTGGATGATCTTTGAGGTCCCTTCCAACCCAAAGCATTCTATGAACCCGTAAAAGCCACTCTCATTATTTAGCTTTAAGATTTTATGTCCTAGTACTTCATTTCCATGCCCACACTCAATACTGGAAGAGATTAAAATAATTAATTGTTACTTGTGGCCCATAGTTTGAAGTTCAGAGTTAACAAGACACCAAGTGTCCACAGAAGTAGAGGATGAATTTCCAGATCAGAAGGATTAATCTAACAGCCTCTTCTGGCATGAAAAGTTTTGAAGTGTTGTTGGTTTTCTTTTTTTTCTTTTTTTTTTTTAACTTGATTGACACAATCTTTCAAATATTTAGAACCATCTTAACTATTATTATTCATTTTTCTCCTTAAAAAAAAGTAGATGTAGGAGTAAGGAAATTAATCCTGGACTCTACTAAAATATCAAAGGGCATTTTACCAAATGTCAGTCTCCTCAAGCTGAGCGTGTTTATTTAAAACATTCCGGTTACCAGCAGACCGAGGGGGCAACTTTCAGGCTAGAAGTTTTGCAAATATTTTAAGTAGAGTTTTAATTGACCCAGTTTGACATTAAAAGCACTTTTTAAACTCTTGATATTGTTAGCCATTTCAGATAAGTGGCAATAAATACAGATTAATTGTAACCCAAGAAATGAAATCCTTGAGCTGCAGCGGGTCAGTGAAAAGGCCCTTTGTGTGCCAGGGAGGTGGAAGATGGTGTGTTAGGGTCAGGCTCAGCGAGGTTTTTGGTAGCTCACGCTGTGACCAACTGCAAAGACAACAAACTTTGGGCAAAGGCAAGTGGGGTGATTGGCAGGTATTAAGAAAAACAAGAGCGCTAGGAGGAAGGGCTCCCTATTGACGGGAGCGCAGCGCAGAAGTTAAAGGGGAGCCAACACTGGAGCTTTTATTGTTCAGGAGATGATTGAACTGGGAATGTAAATTCAGGAAGACAACTTCTAAGATGCTGGTGTTGCAGGGAGATGCTGAATAAATACTACAGACTCCATGAGTGGCCCCACAGGGGAGACTGTTTGGCAAGTCCATAATCTAAGAAAACAAAACAAAAAACCCACCCACACACCCTCCTATTTCCCCCCAAGTTTTGCATGCAAAAAGACAAGGTACATCAGAAAGCTGTTTCAGAGAGGCTCCAGGTCTGAGTCGCACCTCACTGACAGCACTTACTCATTGAGCCTCATTGCTGCCTTAAAAGAATAAGGAAAAAAAAATAATCAGACACATGGTATGTCAAAACATTCTGAGGTTTGAACTTTGACTGCCTTCCCTTGCAAAAGGGGTAACTGTCCCTGATGAACAGAAACAGGAGCTTGCTCTCTCGTCAGAGGCTGGCTCCTCTGCACAGCTCCAGGGAGGTCGGGCTTGCTAAGAAGTGTGCTTGCACCAGAGGCAAGATGGAAACACTTCTGCATCTCTGAATCCATCTCTTGTGTCATCACGAAGATGGACACTTTGCTCCGAGTGCAGGGGCTCCCAGGGGGATCTGGATGGTGAATAAAATGCTTGGCCAAGCTTGGGCTCAAGCATATCACATGATGGATGATTTTACACACTGCTACGGGGTTACAGCGTCCCCTCTCACAACAAAGACACCAAGCCCTGGATGAGTTTTCCAGGGCTGGTGGCAAAGGACTTTCTCTTCCCCTAGAGTCTATGCCAGGATGGTCTCCAGGGCATGATGGAAAGGAATCCTGCGTCAGTCTTCTGCTTTCAATTTCTCCTCAAGACTCATAAGGCTCTGCCATTGGCAGCAGTGCAAAACATCGCTCAGGGAGCTCTCGGTACACCGAGCAGCTTGCTCAAGGTCAGGTAGAGGTAAGGACAAAACACCCTGAATTCTTGACTCCTGCTCTCAGGGTTCAATTAATTCCACTCATCTGAAAGTCAGGCATCTGCTAGAGGTCAGTTTTCTCTGTTTCCTCTGTAGTCAGTGGAAAATGTCTCCAGAGGGCAATTCCTTCCATCTTAAAATACGCATCTGAGATAAGTGGGAGGATTTGTCCTTTGGGAGTTTGAAAGGAACCTGATGATCTTACAACAGAAGATGCTCTGAACTTTCAGACACCTACAGTTCAAGAGGGAGAGTTCCAGCCCAACAGTTATCACGGTTACCAAGATACTAGATTCATCATTTTCAATCAGAAGGAAAAAATAAAATAAATTAACAACTAACTCTGGCTTGGCTTTTCTGATCCCCATCTGGATATTCCTCTGGAAAGGTTTCAAATACTGTCCTCATCACAATGTTTTCTGAGCATCTTCTCCAACTGTTAAGTGACATCCGTCCCCTTGTCTGATGAGCTAATGCTGCAAAACTGCTTTCCTCCAGCCCTGCTTCCCTCCTTCCCTTCTTCCTCCACATTGTTCGTCATTGCCAGCGAGCTCTTTCGGCTCTCAAGGGAATGACCTTCACTGTGGGGAAAGTGTGCCTGAGCTCTGCACACAGGAATGCTGCCCCAGGCTGCCTCCCAGACCCGTAGGAGTTTCTGATGCTCTTTTCACCCCTTGGCTACTGCAGAACATTTCTGGGCATGGTTGATGGCACACTTGGCCAATTAGCAGTAGAGAGGCTGCACAGTGTGAGTGCCCACGACTCATTAAGTTTATGGAGAGTTCTGGAGCCATGCCTCAGTCACACTGACAAGCCTGCTCACTGATATTGCTCTGGCCTTGAGAGCAAACACCTCAGCACTGGGCAGCCCAGGGGTAACGAGGCTCATGAGATACTCTAGATAGTAACTACTCTAAACACCATGGCTGGTATGGGTACTTACACAACACTACACCCTTCCCACGTGCAGAGGAACCAATAAAGGGCAGGTATCTATGGAGATGTGTCTCACTTCCCTCTCCCACAGGGATTTGCTGAGATCTAACAGAAGTGGAGTTTGTGCCCTGCTCTTCCACTGGATGCACACTCTGAATTTCTTTTCCTTCTATCTAATTGCTTCTTTTTCATGAAGCATGCAAGAACTTACTATCTTGGAGGCTCCAGCCCTCTGTCAAGCTTGGTTACCATCAGCCAACAGATGAAGAATTTACGAGGGGGAAAGACCTATACACACTCTCACACACACTCACAAACACCGTGATTGCTTAAGCCTCATTTCCTTCGGAAACCAGATTAAAAATAGCATTGATGTCAATAATGAAGTCTTTATTTCTTTGGCAGGTTTCTGTTCCTTTTAAACCAATCCTCCCAGTGAGAGGTACTGCAAAATTTTCAACTGGAACCAGACCAGATTGCTAAGTGATAAGAACCTCACAGCAGTTTCACTGTACCTCAAACACCTCAAGGAAAAATGCAAAGTGAATGGGAATTCTGTATAAATACTGAACACTGGTGCCGAATTTCATACCGAGTTAACCCAGTGGTGGCATTTGATCTGTCTCTCCATTTACCTTCAGTAGATAAATACCATTTTTAAAAGTTTGCAAACCTCAGTATTTAAGGTATTTCCCATAATAAAGTACAGAAGAACACTAAAAATACTCATTATTTATTTTAGATACAAGTCACATACGTTTCAGTCCTGCAATATTATTCCAGGAAAGCGATGGAGATTGCCCTTTTCTGCCAGGGATAGATCCAAAACTGGACTCCACCAAAATACAGTGTTTAGATTAAAAAGGTGTTTGGAAGGGCTCTGGCAGAATAATTTTCAGTTGATGAATAAAAGTTTATTGAAATCAAACATTTAGTAGGTCTTACTGAATATCTCTTGAAAAACAGAGTAAGTTCCAAGGTGGATTCTTCCAGCTTTTTGCTTATACACCTGCCTCCTCTTTCCCACTGCCTGCCTGGAAGGGGAGAGCTGCAGTTCTCCTGTCTCAAAGCCTGGCAGCTCTGAAATCACCTTTTGCCATGTTTCAGTTCACAACTCCTGAGCAAGCCTGTCCACCTCTGGGGCTCCCTTCCTCCAAGCAGTCACCTCTGGACTTCCAGCAGTCATAGCTCTGGAGCGTCTACCAAAAGCAGCACCCCAGTACACCACATCAGTGCTCGTCAGATTTCCTAAGGATTCCTGTATGTTTTGTTACTTTTCTTTAAAACTGAAATAATCTGTTTGAACCAGCAGCATTTTCCACAGATCAGAGCTGCTTCTCATTGCCCATCAGTCAAGTCCAGACTCCAGGTTTCATTAGGTCTGCTGCAGAAAGGGAGCTGCGATTCCTTCAGGCAGGAACGTGAACTCTTCCCAATTTCTCCAAGATGGGAGCTTAGCTATTAGAGTTGGGCTTGAGCCCAGTTTGAGTTGCCACCAGAGCAATTTTGTTTGCTAGACCTCTGTTGCTTTCTACAGACCTCTATAAAATAGCTGAACAGTGGCAGAGCTGTGCTTTGAACATCTACGAGAGGTGGATAACTAAAATTTAAGACATTTCTTCTTGCTCGAGCTCTAATTATTCTGTCTAAGTCATTCTATCAGAAATTTACATTTCTGATATTCAAATATTTGCCAGGGGAGGTGCAGAGGTATTAGGCACACATTTTCTTTTCCTTAACACATCTCTTCTGATCTACCAGAGAAAATAGCAACGGAACTGGGACTTAATGGGCTTATAAAGGGACTATTAATGTTTTCCAGTAATGTGAAAGTAGCAGCCCAGATTAAAGAACTATGATGACAAATAATCTTTGTCTCATCCAGGTGCACACGCCAGTCACCTTGAGGTCGGTTGCAGAGCTACCATTAATGCAGTGAGAATAGGATCCGATCCCAAAGCCATAAATCCTTTCTCAGCAAGTTTGCTCTGCTGGTATTCCTGGCATAACCACAACCAAGAAAACCTGGAACTGTCACAAGAACGCCCAGTTTAATGAGTTTTCCAGGCCTCATTTCCATACCAGTAAAAGTCCTCAAGAAATCCACATGAATTATAGCCAGGCTTTTCAAAGCTTTCAGTTTCACCTCTCGTTCTGCAGAGCAGCAAACTCCAGCCAGCAGTCGTGCCCCTTCTTTCCAGGGCATCAAGAAGATCACTGCTTCCCCTCTATATGCAGTCCTCCTGCAATTCTGCCCTAAAACTGCCCAGAAATGGCTTGAACCTAGAGGAGACCAACTCCACGAGCAGTACAAACTGGTTCCTTGCTGGACTAAATTCCCTCCCCAGCTGTTGCTCTGACAGCCTGAGGTTCTGCCAGGGAAGCTGCAGGGGATACAGGTGTGGTGGCCTCGGATGCCTCGGGACATCCATGCTCCTCCACTGGTGTAAGCACCCAGGCAGGAGGGGCAGCAGAGAGGAACACAAACCCATGTCAACCCTGGCAACCTGAATCAATGAAAAATATTACTGGGGGATTTGTACTAATGCATCAGGCTCTGAATTTGAGGCTGTTGAGCAGCCAATTTTCCTTCTGTTCTGCGACAACACCACGCAGGAGGCTGACTCGGGTGTGGAATCACTGCAGGTAGCACACAAAGGCATCCCTGCTGAGACAAGATCCCTGGATCCTTAGCAATTTGTATCCCATTTGCCTTTCCACACCAGTGTCCCACAGAAGCTTCAGTATTAGAGGAACACCAACAGTGTCTGGGTTCTCCACACTGACTTTTTAAACTCTTCCCAGCAGCCCTGTTAAAGCTGGTTGGGAATTTTCTGAGGAGACAGTTTTGGGATGGGAAGTGATGAATTGTCTGGCATCCATATATTGATTTCAACACTCCCATTATGAAATCTAGAGTTATATGGGACCTTTGCCTGGCCTCCTGAGAGCTTACAGGGTGGCCTGTGGACCCACTGCAAGTTGTTCCGTGTGTGGGTGTGGGTGTGAAAGAGTATTTCATCCCATGCTTAAGCCCATTCCTGTTCAGCAGAGTGCTTAAGCCTGGGTGTAAATCTCTCCTGATTCTTTGTAGTTCTGAAAAAAAGAAAATTTCCTGAATTATGTCTACATTTTTACATCTCAAACGTTGAGGAGAAAGACAGCAAGGGCAAAGCCAAAATCTCTAGATTATAGCACAGAAGGGGCCAATATAACTTTCTTTTCTTTGAGACCAGGCAGGCAGAATTAGACTTATACAGTAGAACTTGGCACAGGGGTAATAATAAATACAATATGAAAATGTCAGGGACCCGGAGGGGCTGACATTAATGTATGTGTTCTTTAAACCCAAATCCTACTGTGCAAAGACAACTTTCCCCATCTGTCACGGGAAGAATTACCCCAGAGATGGCAAATGTATACACAGCAGTTTGCAAGGCCCCTTTCACTTGCTTTGAACATTCACTGCAGTACCTGCAATAAGCAAACGTCAAGGCCTGGGTTTGGGGCTGCCCCTCCATCAGCAGATCAACGAGGGATGCAGTGGTGAGAAGTGGTCAGGCAGGACTCCCTGTTGAGCAGCACAAATCCTCCCCTGGGTCTCCAAAGGGAGTCCAGGGCTTGTCCAGCTTCTCCCAGCTGTTAGGTGATGCCACATGAGGAGAAAAGGTCAAGAGCAAAACCCAATTGCACGAACCTGTTCTTTCACTTGCATGGCTCTTGCCTGGTACAGGTGACAGCAGCCTCAAGATGCCACTCTCCAGTGTGTATACTATACTGGGGTTCTGTGGTTCTTGTTCTACAGCAGGAGTGCTCAAATCAGAATTACAGGAACAGCAGCTCCCTTTTCACAACAGGGTGGTACAGGAAGGTTTATTTTGGCCTCCTTAACTCAGACACTCTCTCTTTGAGAATTTAAGCTTCAGGTGAAAAGCAAATATTCAGGGGCTTCCAAATCTCTGTATTATACAAGATCAAAGTACCTTAAAGTGCCCTTGATTATTTTTTTTTCTTTCTTTTATTTTAAAAAGCTACAGGCTGGATTTGCACTTGGAGCAGGCTTTTTCCCAGTGGAGTATCTCCTGATTTACAGCAGTGTCTGAAAAGAGAATCAGGCATTGCCTGTTTAATGCAGCCTCCTAAATGAATCAATTACATGGTTTTGGTCAAAATTAGCATGCAAGTCTATTTTCAAAAGTGAAGTGATACTCTGACTGTAAGTTTTGTGTAAGTCCATACACAAAACCAGGCCAACCTCACTATAAGCATCTGGATGCCCAAATAAACATGAGCAGAGGGAATTCTAGCATCTGCAAACTGTTAATTCACCCTTTTCTTCTCTTTTGTAGGCTGGCCAAGTTCAATCTCCTGGTCGCCAACTTCTTGCTCCACCAAGACAGCCCGTTGATGAACTGTGCTGGTGATGTCAGTAGCACCACTAATCAGCATTGGACCAGGACGCCTGACCCAGGGGATAAAGTCTCTTTATGTATTCCATCCTGCAAGGGGTTTCTTTTTTCTCCCCGCCCACCTCCCCGTTTGGTTTTGGGTTGGTTTTTTTTTTCCTTTTATGTTCTACAGAGGATCCAAAATGAAGAACGGAAATGGAGAGAGCTCCACACTCCTGGAAGACAGAGGGCTGGATTGCCAGTGCCAGGCTGAGTTGGTTCCCAGTGGTAGAAGAGAGGGTGTTAACTCCACGCCCAGCTCTCACACAGCACAGCATCAGCTGGGAGTGCAAGCCAGCCATTTGCATATTCAACATCTGTAAATCCCCAGCCCTCGGTGTGCACTTGGACAGAGGCCTCAAAGCATTTCCCTTCTGAAAAAACCCCACCACTTTCAAGTAACACATGTGAAGCTGAGAGCCAAATCTGGTGGCAGGTGCTAACGGCTTTCACAAAGGCTCTCTGGATTTTAATTACTTGTGCTTAAACTGCATATAGCATCCGTCCCTTCCCTTCCTTTCTCAAGGGGAGTAGAAATATGGTTTCCAGTAACAAAAGAATTCCACCTTCCCCGTGTTCTCCTCCCCTCCCCAGTGTGTTCCATTTCAGTTGTGGTCGCCTTTCTTCACCTGGGATGAAGCATGTTCAAGACAGATACATCACCTGGGTAACTCTGCAGGTGCTCTTTAGTTTTTGGAGAAAAATAAGACCTGAGTCACCTACGAGATATCTGTCACTCCCTACTCACTCCAGGAGGTGAAGGTTGAGCCTGTTCCTCTCTTTGGTATCTCCAGTATCTAAAAGGCTGTGTGCTGAAATTGCCCTTGGGAATCCTCTGTAGGGAGGACAACAGGGAAAGGGATGGAGTTGAGGACCAGGCTGTGCTCTCAGACCAACCTGCCCAACAGAAGAGCTTCTCCATTTTCCTACTGCAAACACAGTGCAAACCCATTCCAAGTTCCATTACAAAGAACCACCAGATACCATTTACAAAGACCTTGGAAACACCAGATATCATTTACAAAGACCTTGGAAACAATATGCAGTGGATTGTTCGAGAGGCTGGACTAGGTGACTTTAAATTCAAAGGTCCCTCCCATGCCACACCATTCTCTGACTATTGTTAACAGTCTAATTTCTGATGATCAGAACCATTACTGACAACACTGCCTGAGAAAAGTGCAGGATTGGGAGGGAATTCACCTGCTCTGAGCATAGAAACAAAAATCTACTTCTGCTGTTCCAACTCTAGGATGAGCTCCTCTGCTTTCCTGGGAGCACACAGACATCTACAACAGAGCCTGGGGCATTTTTCTCATGCAGGACACTTGGAAATTTCAACCTAATCCATCAACTACTAGGTACCTCACCTTGGCCACCAAAGCCTGAAGTGGATGTCTGCCTGTGACAGGCACAAACCCCTGAAACACACTGACTCCATCAGCAGCTGTGGTCACCAGTCTCCTCTGGCTTCCACCACACCATGGACAACAGCCCCGGTCCTCTCAGACACCAGGGACTTCCTGGACCTGGCTGGGAAAACATTTGCCTTCCTCCAGCCCAGGGCTGTGGTCCAGAGCCAGTTTCGATGTCCCTCTGGCTGTGGGACATACTATGGCACTGGGTTCCAGCTCGCTCTCTCAGCATTAAAAGAATATTCTCCAGGATATATTTATTATTTTAAATAACCAAGCCCACTGCCTTTGAGCCTACTGATTTGGCTGCTAATAAACTCTGTGAACTGGAGCAGCATCCGAATTTCTGAAGCAGTAAAACCAGCTCTCGGCTACAAAACTGACAGCTCTCATAAAAGGAAGAAAGAAAGAAATGCAAGTAAGTAAAACATCCTAAGGAAATTATCGTTCAAATTAACTGCAGACATAAATTTATCCATCTGTTATCATAAGTGTTACTCGAAAATTATTTGCCCATAAAAATGAAATAAACCAGAGTTAATTTTTTATTTTTTTTTCTTAAACATTGACTTCATGTGTATAGTCTTAGTTGCCAAAATATTAACTCTTTTTAACAGCCCATGTGCTCTTGGCTGCACCTCTTTCTTGACTGTAAATGGACCTTTATAAGTTGCCTGCATATATCAGGTCCAGGGCGCTTCATTTATTAGGGATCAATAATTGCTAGCAGTCCAGGATGGCTTTTCAGAACACAAAACCCAAGCAACCCCCCAAATCTTATTTGAAAGTACCCTATTTAACTACTTTTATGCATTCAAAGGGGAAAATGACCATGCTTGTTACCTGAAAAATACTATTTAACTGCACAAACAATAAATGCTGTTCCATTACTAGAGTACAGTTCCTGGGAATATGGGTATGGTGAGATTTTCACATTAAGTTTGAATACAGTAAGCCCTGGCAGGAGAAGAATGAAGTGCACTGAGCTGGGTCCCATTTTACCCAAAGACTGTATTTTTCTTGGAGAGGAGAAAGAAATGAAAGTAGGAAGAATAAATGGCTATTTTCACTTCTCTGTGTTTTATAAAGGAATAAATTAAAAGTCTGAACTGTTCCAATGCATTTAAATTGTGAGTAGTGCCATGGAAAGCAGGGAAGGGGGAAATCCATTGAAAAGTCTATTTTTTTTAATTTTAAAAATGGCAGAAAACTGAAAAGTTCCATTAAGAATTGTGTAATTTTTGTTTTGTTTTGTTTCAATACTTCTGAGACCGGAACAGAAAAAAAAGAAAGCTTTCAACAGCGTAAGAGTTCTTTGTTTCACTTTGTGGATTAAAAACTGTTTTATTGCAGCGTGCTTGGATATTCCACCGCCTGGTTCCTCACTGCTCCTTCATCCCCAGGACCAGGCCATTTGATGTTTCACAGCTTCATGCTCAGTTACAGAGCAGACTCAGAGTCACCTCTAAGACGCACTGCGAGGTCTTTTCATCTGGGCTCTGAATGACACACAGCAAAACACTTCAACTGGGAAACCCAGTTTACAGAGCAGAACAACACCCAAGCACTTGGGATTTTGATCGACATCTGCAAGAAGCAGGCTTGCTTTTTCAGAAGCAAACTAAACAAAAAAATCTGGTTTCCTCAAATGCCCAGTTTTCTACCCAGACACAGCTATCAGCTGAAAGATTTTCATCACCTGCATTAAAGGCAAGGCAAGATGAGAAAGATGGAAGCTCCGTGTGTAACACAGCTAACAGCCTGGCCACAGACAGGCAGAGTTGTGCAAGCAAATAGATGAATTGCCTGGGAGATTCCAATCAGCCCAAGGGCCCCAGCTCTCCTGGGGAAGCAGCCCTCTGAAGAGAAGCAGCACTGCTGTCCTCAGCGGGACGCCGGCTGCACCTGAAGGGTGCTTGGCACCCATTTCTGCACCATTCTTCTTTCTTCCACCTTTCCTTGGCTTTGATCCTCTTCCATCTGAAACCATTAGGGATGTTTCCAGTGGTGACCTGACCTGTCAGATGTGTTGGGATGAGAGGGTGGATCTTGCCTTAGGTGAGGCATATTTAGATCTGGTGGGAGGAGTTGCCACCTCTCCCTCCACCTTTTCTCATCCAGCCAGGAGGGAATTCATTTACATTGGATAAGCTATGTTTTTTTCTGATGGCAAAAGACTTCTGTCCTTCCTTTAAGAGTATGTTATCCAGAATGTTTTTCTTTCTATTTCCCCTCTATTGCATTTGTCTTAAATAGGCAGAATCTCCAACGTGGCGAGGTAACTTTTGCCCTGTTCAGAGAGCAAATGCACTCCTGCAGACTGTCACACCCAGCCTAACCAAAAGGTGCATACCTAGAATTTTGCACTTCAGAATTCCCCAGAATATGTGAAAGCCTCAACTTCTAGCAAAAACACCCTTCACTTTTATAAAAAAGCAAAACCCTCAAGGTTTTAGAATTCATGACCCAACCACATACCAAAAAAACCCAAACAAAAAACCCTTAAAAATCAAGGGGTAGGTATGAAAAAAAGCAAAAGACAAAATGTATCAATACAAAACCACTCTTACAATTCAGTGCATGAAAAAAACAAACAAAAGCCTTCAGGAGAAAACCAGCATTTGAATCATAAGAGAAGATGAATTTGCTCACACTTTGGCCACATAGTTTTGCCATTGAAAAATTAGTAATTTTCTCAGGACATACTGAATGAAGAAAAAACGCCCCAGAGAAGAGAGGGGAATTAATTGTACTTAAAATAGGGACAGCCTGCAGGGATGGTCTGCTTTAGTAAGCAAGGTCAAAGGGCTGGTGGGACAAAGAACCCGAAACAAAAAGCTTCCCTCGGTGTGTCCTGCACCAGAGTTTTCAATAAATCTGGCTGCGTGTGTTTGGTCCATCCTGCTACAGCCAGTGCTGGGAAAAAGAAATAACCCAGCAAACAAAAGCTGCTTTCAACATTGCCAGAAATGGAGAGTAAAGGACAAAACAAGACTTGCTCCCTGGGAGCTGCCCTTCAGGAGATGCAGCCCGGGAGTTTCAGGTGGATGGCTCTGGGATGGGGACAGGGAAAGAAACCTCAGACATCCCACAACTTAGCTGAGAATTTCTATAAACCCACTGTGTACTTAGTATCCCTTGGCTTAATTTCCTTTCTGGTTTTAGCATATACAAAGAGCTGCAGCAGACTGGATCTGGGACCCGGCTAGTCCAAAACCTTGTCCCAAGCTGTGGTCTGTAATTGATGCCCAGGAAAAGCTTGCACAGAGCAGGGCAAGTGGGCAGGGATGCCCAGTTTGTCCTCCCAGCTCCAGTACATACTGGTTAAGGGACTTCCATAACTGGAGACTCTGTGAAAACCATCAAGTCTGATCATCTCTGATAAACCTTGCTCCATGGATTACACAAGATGTTTCTTATAAATCCCCATTCAATTATAAACCACTGTGATATCTCTTCCTATTGTAAAAATAGTTAAGCAAAACCCTTTGGACAGAAATACCAGGCAAGCTGAAGATTAAAATAAGCTTGAGAAAACTCAGTCTGGATAAACTCAAAAAATAAATACATCAAAATGCACATATCTGCTAAACCCCCAGTCTTTAATCAAAATTCCCACTGAAGTGAGCACTGAAAGGCAAGCTGTTGCCAAAGTTCATAGAGAGAACCATGGGATGAGAAGCAAAGTTCTGTCAAAAATGAGAAATTGTCAAGGAGAGGGAGCAGAAGGAGAGGGTTGGTTCTCAGCACAACTATCTCAGGCTGCCTTGAAGTCCAGGGAGCTCAAAGAGTCACTTAAGCCAGCGCTCAGGACTGGGCTGATCTGAGCCTGAACAGTTTTTATTTATACTCTTATCACCCAGGAGGATGAATTCCATTGGAAGGGGGGGAGGAAAGTGGAGAAAGAAGAGGAGAGAAAGCACAGTAGCACGAGCACATACTGTCACAGGCTCAAGGAAGTACCACAGCCATCTTTGTTCTGCACACTTCCCAGAGGGAATTCCACCAGGCAGTGGTACACGTTGCATTTTAAACACATTGGTGTTTAACTACAGGCAACTCACGCACTTGTGTGAGGTCCAAAACCAGCCAGTCTGCACAGACACACCACCAACACAGCCACATCACCCATCAGAGGAATTCTACCTTCGGCAACCCCAGAAGGTCTGGGAGCCCAGGCCGGCACCCTGAGCCACGCAGGGGTTGTATTCCCACTGTCATCACCCTCAGTACCTCAGCTTACAAATTCAAAGGCACTTCAACCATCTCCTACCCGCAGCAACCAGCATAACCATGGCATGGCCATAACCCAAGCAGCCCATGGGTTGGGCTGACAAGGGACCAAACACAACAGCATGAAAAACATCAACAGCTTCACCTTCCTACAATCAGCCCGACAGCAGAGTAGTGCAGGCTGACCACAGCCCAGCTGCACCCAATCCTCTTCCTACACCAGGTCACTGCATTTTACAAGCAGGTCTAGACAAAAAAAAAATAAAACCTTTCTGCTTCACAGGGAAGTCACCTAAGAAAACTTCCCACGGGACCAAAGACCAAATCCCAAAGCATTCAAAACACTTCCACTCACATTAACCAAGTAAACTGCAAAACTTCACACTGTACCTGCTCCAAAGGCAAAGAAGAAGCTCTTGTCCGTGTTCTCCTTTAGAAGAGTCATCACTCTCTTCCCCATCCTCTCGTTCCTCTTGTAGATGAGCTCCTGGCGGAAGTAGCTGTCTATCTCCTGAGCAGTCACCTGCTCGTGGGGTGGGAGCGTTGTGTTGATGAAGTTGGGGACCTGAAGTGGAGAGAGAGGAGTTGAGGTGGCAGTGGTTAAGTAATCCCCCAGCCACAGGCTGTTTTAATCTAACCTCATTGAAACCTCCTGAGCATCATTACCAGACCAAAAAAAACAAAGACCAAACCAGTAGGGATGAGACCCTGTGAAGTTGCTGGGAACACTGCAAAGTAAAAACAAAATCACCAACAAACTCTTTTTTCTTTCTTTTTAAGTGAAACTAGTATTTTATTAAATGAAAATTAATTTCATTCTGGGTTTTCTCTGCTCTTTCAGTAAGAAGGAAACTTTGCTTGTTCTGCACAGATTATTGGCTATTTAATACCAGAACAAATCCTGTCATCTGTTCTCAGCCAAGGTCACCATGAACTCGAGTAAGGACTGCAAGATTTGGCTTGTGTATGCTCCTTGTTAATAACCTAACAGTTGGAAAAGTAGGAAAGTTTAGCAAATCCAGACAGAGAAGATGTAAACACTGTAAACTCCCTCATCTTTCTGGCAGATCTAGATACCATCAGGTGACAAGAGAGAAGACCGTGCATTGCAACACATAAATCCCTGGATCATTCCTGGTGTTTCTGAGGAAGGGATTTCACAAGAACTGCTCCTCCAGTCCCTGTTTTTGTGAGGAGAGATGTTCATAGGCCCAGAAGAAAGGCTGAAACCCCAAAGCCCGTTCTGGTGAGGACAGCAGACCCAGGATGGAGCCATGACCCAAGCCATGATGGACAGACAAGCCAGAAGCCTCTGGTTTTTAGGACAGGCAACTTGTTTTGGCACAGTGAGGGTCCAAAGTCTGCTACAGAAGCTCAGGAGCCCTGTGAGCCCTGCAGCAAGAAGTGCTGTAAGTGGGCAGTGTTTGATTGACTGCCACCAGGACCCAGGCACCTTCCAGCAGCTTCTGTGCCTCATCACTGGAAAGCAGCTTAAGCTGCAAAACCCAGACCCAGATTTCTGACTCCCCAGGTAGACGTAAGGCTGCCAGGGTCGCCAGTGTTGATCTGAGGTGGTGGTAATGATGTTGCTTGCACAGCCCAGAAGGGGAACATCCCCCAGGCACTGGGCTGCAGGATTTGATGCAAGGGCTCTGCAGCTTTGGTTCATTCTTTCACTGGTTTTCTACTACACCAAAGTCCTGTACTCATCCTCTAAAACTTGCCTTTAGTCTTTGTTTTTCAGCCCAGCTGAAAGTGGGAAACTTGGCCATATGATTTTGTCACAGTAATTTTTGTCTCTTGCCACCCTCTTCACTCACACTGCCTCTCCAAAAGCTTTCAGCAAGTCTTAGGGAAAGAGTTGATCTTCCCCCTTCCCAGTGGCTTTCCATAAAGCTTTTTTCATTGCAGCCTCATCTACATCTCTCCAAACATGTGGGGGACTGAGCAGCAGAGATTTCCCACCATGCATTACGCAGGACAAGTGTAGGTCTTCCTCTGGATTCCGACCAAAGGCTGTATCCATCTGGGTGAGACAGAAGTGAGCATCACATCTCCTGAGCCAGGGAATCCCGTGTGGCTGGAGTTAATGCTGCTGCTGCTGCCAGCGACCTGCCCCAGCCTATTGGGGACTAACTGGACCTTTGACTTTCCAAATGACTTCTCAACCTGCTTTGCAAAATCACCTACTTCTCACAGCACATCCCTCCTTCAGGGTTCAGCTGCATTACCCTGAGTCATTCCTTCCTCCCAGCTTTCCATCATGGCTTGGCTTCACCAGCATAGCTTGTGAGCTCCTCAGAGCACGCAAGCACTTTGCACCTTGTTCTCAGTTTAGCCCTTTGCCAGCACTCAACAAATCCTAAGTGCCATTAAGCCAGACCTACAGGAGACACCAGTTTCCTGTCAATACATGAGGAAGCTGCCTCAGTGCCTGGCAAGAATGTGCGTTTGTCTCCAAGGGACGCAGAGCAGCCTGCCGGCGTCGGAGGGGTAAAATGCTGTTGGCTTTGACAACAAAGAATGCAGTGGCTTCTGTTCCTGGTGAAAGGCAGGGAGAGATTTTTATTGTAGAAATAAAATCTGAGGAATGAGTAGCCATTTTACACTTGCAATAACCTCTGCAAAGCAAGGCTGTAAATCAGTTGGGCTGTGCAGGTATCACCAGACTTTATATCTCCTCTGTACGGAGGTTCTGTGTTTAATGGGCTGATGTAGCTGAGCCAGGAGTCAGGGGAGCCTTCACAGACTGAAATGGAAGGTGAAATTTGGGGGAACATCTGAAGGCAGAACACATAGATAAGAGAAGTTTCTTCTTCCCCAGTTTTGGCTGAAGGGAAGTGAAGGCTGTGAATTGATGGGACCTGGTCTTGAATCATCTGAGATGCTTTGAGGAAAGCAAGGTACAACCTGGGAGGACAACCTGCTCTTACACAAAGCAGGAGCTGCAATGCTGGGGGATCAAATGGCTTTGTGCATCCCGGTCTGACCAGGGGAAAGCTCTGACACTGGAGGTCTAGACAGCCCATGGACACAAGTTGTATTCAGACCTTGACCACAAGAGGCTTTGCCAAGAAAGCAAGCACCTTCATCTTGTCCAATTCCATCACTCACATACCTCCATCCACATGCAATCTACAGTTTGTTCCTCCTCTTCATCTAACCTAAAACACAGGCCACAAAATGGAGCCATTTACTTGCCTGGTTTTCCCCTCCCTCGTCTTTCATTTTTTTCTCTTTGTTGGAAAGAGTTTGCCAACGGCAGAGAGAGAAACTTCAAACCAAGGACTTTGTTTTGTCAACATTTCTCATGCTTGTCCAAGGAACAAGAAGGCATCACCTCTAGAGGCACCTCAGCAGCTTCAGGTCCTGCTGCACCTTATGCATTCCTGTACTTCTAAGGACTGCTCCATCACTGGCAAAAATAAAACATGGATGAATGTTCCTGCATGTGTGTGGCAGGGGACGGAAGATAAATGATGGAAATAAGTATGCCCATACACAGTAGTGCAACCACACTCTGAGCTACGACACTGGCCCCATTAATCACCTCTGCTCCTCTCTGTATCTCAGCTCCTTTCCACAGTCAGTGACATACACCATGCCTGGCTTCAAGGAGGCAGCTGCTCCCGCTGATTTAAGAAACCCTTTGGATTCCTACCCACCAGACAGGGATTGGGAAGTCAAGAAACACTGACACGCAATTAGGAAGCTGTGAACTGCAGCCTGAATTTGTTTGTTTGGAAATAAAAAGAAAAGGTGGATGGGCTAAAGGATGCACCAGAGGGCTGCAAGTTCTCCCTTCCACGTTATCAACTGATTTTGTTTCCATTGAGTATAGAAACCAACTTAACATATTAATGCAGGTATTGGTTGTTCTGAACAGCAGAGTGTTGTGGAGAGTGAATGGATGAGCCATTTGCTGTGGGAGAGTGACCTCCAGGCACAGCTGAACTGGTATGCTACTGGTATGCAAATGTGTAGCGTGGGGGATGATGATAACTTCTAATTTTGCTATTCAATGAGAAGGATTAGGACCAGCAGAAAAACACAGTGCTGACCATCATCTGGGGTGCGCTCACTTTGTAGTGGATACACGCCAAGAGATAGAGTCTTTCTGTCCAATTTTTACCAGCCATGCAGTTTCCTGAGAATACATATACACGTGCACACACACTGCATACTTGCCATGGCAACTCAGTAATGTATCTCATCCAGGGGTGTTCAAAAGAAACAAGATGTTGGTTGACTGAACCAGCTAGAATAGCTCATTTTTTCTATTGCTATTTATCTTGGGTTACAGCTCTCCTATGGAGAGCACAGATGGACCCCAAACTCAGTCATTAGGTACACCCTGTGTTTCTTGGTTAAGCTTTTGAGGTTACAGGAAGAGAATATGAGAACAAGAATGGGGTTAAGTCCCAGCCTTGCAGAAATCTCTTCCCCTCCACACTGCCTGGGTAATTTTACTTGAGTCAGTATCCTCGATGGAACATATGTGTGGGTAAAGCTCTGCACACACATCTGAGCTCACAGTGCTGTGGGATGCAGGCCATAATTCTTGACCTTTGAAGTCAGTGGGAGCTTTAGGAAGAAGAAAGAGGAAGGATTGTAGAGTGGTTATGACACTACCCTGGAAAAATGGTTCTGTTCCCATGGGCGATACAAATCTCTTGCATGATCACAAGCATGTCATTTGGGTTTAGACCTTCAAAGGAAACTCTGCATTTAACCTCCACTAAGTATCCTTGAAGCATTTGGCTTTATTCCTCCTGTCTCTCAAAAGTCCATCTGTAAAATGGGGACTTTCCAATGTGATGTTACATGCAAGGCACTGACTGAATCTACCTGAAGGACCCAAAGGAAGATCCAAAGTCCAAGATGATGCTCAGTGGTAAATTCTCTGCCCACAAATTTTTGTGGAAGGAGGCTGGAATTCTGCTGTGAACATGAGCATAAGACCTAACAACACACTTTAGCTCAGAAAAACTCATCAGCCATATCTCATCATCTGTGCTATGCTGTCAGCTTTGTCTATAGAGACAGAGGGGAAGAAATGGGAAAAAAAATAAAGAAAATAAGAGAAAAGCAAAATATATTGGTGCAGAGTCTTTTATCACATTATGGGCTTGCTGCCAAAGTTCAGCTGAAAAATTCATCACCATCAGACTACACTGAAGTACATTTTCTTATTTACTATTTGGACAAATATTCTGGGCAGAGGCATGATGCCAGAGTTGTGAATATCTATCTGCAAACAATTTTTTTGGACACAGATAAGCACCATCAACTTTGGTTAACTTTTTTTATTTTTTTTCCCCCCTGCTTTGTATCTATTGGCCACAGTGGAACTGCTCCAGGGCCAGTCCAGTATCAAACCACAATCAGATGTAGGGGAACAGTGTTATTGTTCCTACTTCTATACACTACATTTCCCAATCTTCTGATAACCTTTTTCAGACCTGTCCTGCTCCAGTGATGCTAGCACGTTTCTGGAGTAGGCATTCCAGTTGAAAGATTGTGTCAATGAAAATCCAGTGCTACCAATGTGAGGATAAAGGGTTGGGTGCCCTTTCTTGCCTGGGTGCAGGAAGAGGTGGTCTTCACCAGTAAACCTACCTGCAGATGGAGAAGAGGCAGCTGAGACAGGGGAATGGGAAACCAACCCCTGCCATGGAAAATGTACCGATCCTAACAGCTTTCCTGCCATTATCTTCCCAATACCGGGGCCAACCCTCTTGGCTTCTGAGACTCCTCTCTCTCACTGTCTCCCAGTCAGCAGGTCACTGGTGGCTGTCCAGCTTCACCTCCTGTGCAATGGCCAAAATCTGGGCCGCTGCAAGTACAATGTCACCACTAATCCTTGTACAGGAACCTCTTTATAGCAACACTCCCTGGTTTCTCCTTCTCTCCCCAGCGGTTGCACAGGCTAGATACAGAAAAGAGGAGGCACACCCAGGGTCAGCAGCTTCCTGAGTTCCAGTCCAGCACCTCAGTACAAACCCCATCCATCTTTCCCTGACAGAAGGGGCTCAGCCTCCATGCTACTAATCCTTATCTCCAGTCGTTAGCAGGGAGTTGTTCCCAGATCACACTGACTATTTTATTCTGTTGTAAACATGATAAAGATGGGGTTCTCTGTATTAGTCTTCTAGTTTATGAGCTTGATGTGGGCAGAGGCCAGAAGACAAGTAAGGGATCACGCTTTGAAGGATTTTCCCTGTACCACACAGGTCAGGAACTTTTCTAGGGTTGAGAGCACTATGCAAGATAAGGATCTGAAGAGCTGACAGCGCAGCTTACAGGGCTGCCAGGGAGCCAAAGCAGCATCCCCAAACCCGCTGGCTCCTCCTCCAACAAAGTGAACAGCCCTAAATCCACACCAGCCCTTCTTGGGTCAGAGGCTGACATCTGAGCTCGAGTTATCATGCGTTTATAAAGGGAGGAAACCCTCTGGTTAACCAGCCTTGACAGGGCATTGTGGTTTTTACTGCAGTGCTGCAAAATATACTGCTCTGGACTTGGAAGACACCTGTTTTCCTCTGATTTATGGACCCTTCTGGCATCTGGGAGAGCAATATCCACTTACTGCTGCCTCTGATACGAGGGATTCAAATAATGCAAAGTGGATGGGCTCTGGGAGCAAGCATCTGCACCAGGAGGACACGGACTCTGGGAGCAAGCATCTGCACCAGGAGGACACGGCTGCTGCAGAGATAAACACTGCTGATGGATCGACTGGTTTTCCTCCAGCAGTCCTGAGTTCGCCCTGACAGAGACCTTCATCGGCCAAGGAGGGGGTGTCTGATTAATCTGATTTAGCCCCAAGCTGGAAGCTGCCAAGCAGATGAGCTTCCAGCTTGTTATGGAGAAGGGAAACCAGGAAGGAACTCAGCAAAATAGCATCCAGTTCAAGCATGGTGTGCTTAACCCATTAATGCTTTTTTTTAAGCAACAAGTGATAAGCCTGACTGGACTGTTCAAGGAGTCTTTGATCTTCAGCATCAGTACTGTCACTCCTCTTCCTTTGCAAGCAGAAACATCTACCCAAGATGGGACTTGAGAGTACATTGCAGGTACATCCAGCATGCTTTGGAGGTCACGGTTAGGACAGGCATCTCAGTCTGGTGGATTCTGCATTGCTAACATGCTTGATTGGAAGCCTACCCTGACACCAATCATGGATACAGCCTCAGACTGATCTGAAGGCACAGAAAGCCAGAAAGCCTACACATAGCCCCAGCCTCTGCTGATCCAGTTGCATTCCCAGCCCTTTGCAGAAAGCAGAGCAGCTCCCCAGGGACAAGTCTCGCTGCAGCTGGAGGCTTGCGAGTTTTGAGCACACATCAAAAAGGCAGTCGTGCTTCTCCCACCCACGCCTGCCCACCAGCCACGCTGCCTGGCCACAGCACGAAGCCCTTTGGGAAATGCTGTTGGGGTTTGAACCAACTCAGCATTTCCACAGCAAGAATGGATTTTCCATCGTGTTCCTTGGCTTAGCAGGAGTCTGTAGTGTCCCAAACCTCCAAAAGCAGAGAACAGGTCTGAAAAACTGCAAGGCAAAGAGGCAACCAGTTCTCCCTGGGTGGAAAGTGTGGTCCTGCAAACCAGGGGCCTAACAGAGAGGTGCTTATGAACCCTGAACTGTTTTATGGCTCCAATTCACTGCAACTGGGATGTGTTGCTGTGGTTTCCAGTATTTCTGCTCCACTGAGGCACATCTCATCCTCTCTGTGCTAAAGGCTGACAACTCCTCTTGCCAGGCTGCTGTGCAGCAGCAAGGTCCCCATTCCTGTCCTGCAGGGAGGAGTTCTGGCTCCTGGGTCATCAGCTGAGGTCGGGGTGTCTCCCACCCCAAGCTGGGCTTTTCCCAATGTGTCCTTCCCTCCATCTGCTGCCTCTGAGGAACAGGGCACGAGGTTAGCGGCCCAAGCAGCCCGCACCCCTTCCTCTGGAATTAGCAGTGAAGAGGGAAAGAGTCTCCTCTTATGCATCCAATACTTTAGGGCATCAGATGCCCACAGAAAATACTTGATGAGATCGAATAAAAAAAAAATATTAAAAAAAAGCTTTTTGCTTGAAGGGAAGTGAGGGAGGCAAGAAAGTCTGAGAGCACAGGAAAGCCAGGGGGAGAGCAAGAACATTTCTTGGGACCAGCCAATTCTGGCTATAAGCAAATCCCTGCCACCCTGCTTTCCTGCTCAGGGGCCACATAGCTTGCATACAAATAGCAGATCGTGCCAGCAAGCTTTCTGCAAGTAGCCTGCCTGATTTAAAGCTAGGCAGCATGGCACAGCAGCTCGAGTGGGAAAGTGGAGGTCTTAGAATCTGAGTTTCAAATTGGCTAGGTCAGGTCATGGGCTACTGGAGCAGCTACATTTGTGAAGAGGAAATGTACAAGTAGAAGACACGGAGGGGCCAGGAGACTGAAAGTTAGCGAAGTCTCCATGCATCCTGCAGGATACTTTTAAAGAACAGCTCTGCAGGTGGCAGAAAAGCTGCAGGAGTCATTGCTGGCCTGAGCAGAATGTTGCCTGCAGGCAGGGTGGGCTGCAGCCCCTGGACACCCGTGTCCCCACCACACCTGCGTGGAAACCCTTCCTGGGAGCACCAAACCCACCCTGCCACTGCTGTTCTTCCAGGTGGCACCTGGCCAAATGACAGCTGTGTGCCCTGCCTGCTTTTACCTTCTCCTCCCATGCGGCTGAGTTGCAGGAAAGTATGTTTAAAATACAGGGAAAAAAAAGGGTGGGAAGCAGAAAGGCCACAGGGATGGGCTGTAGAACTCACAAACAGCTGGGGAGGGGGGAACTGATACTTTTATCTCTGTTAAAAAAAGACTTTCAACAAATCCCTGAGAAGTCATGACCTCCATGTATGTTTTCTATTTGTTTTTCCACACCAGTTAAATAGTTGCTTTCCAAGCACTTAGGAAAAAAAAAAACAACCAAAAAACAAAAAAGGAAAGTACAAGCAACACCAACTCCTCCCCCAAGGCCTCCCTTCCCTCCCCACNAGGCTGAATCTCTTTGTGAAGTTTGCAACATGTTTTTAACCCAAGGAAGTGTGATCCAAAAGATACAGTTTGCAAAATATCACATAACTTAGGAGCAAAAAGCTGGTTAATAACACAACAGCAGCTGGATTGGACAGGAGAACTCCAGAGCTGATTCCATGAGACAGTGCTGTGCAGGGATGGCCCTGCCCGAACTCCAGGCTACACCCAGTCCAACCTTTCCAGTTATGCTGGGGAAGGAAGGACNAACAGCAGCTGGATTGGACAGGAGAACTCCAGAGCTGATTCCACGAGACAGTGCTGTGCAGGGATGGCCCTGCCCTTTGGTCCTGCCAGAACTCCAAGCTACACCCAGTGCAACCAGTCTAAGCTTTCCAGTTATGCTGGCATCTGGAGCAAACTGGATGATGACTTTTGGGGAAGGAAGGAAGGAAGAAAGGGAAAGAAAGAAGGAAGGAAGGGAAAGAAAGAAGGAAGGAAGGGAAAGAAAGAAGGAAG
>VWZY01007438.1:1299065-1311072 GCA_013399075.1 Chloroceryle aenea | reverse complement strand
AAGAAGGAAGGGAAAGAAGGGGAAAGGAATCCAGCTGTGAAGTCACCATCAGAGAGCACAACTGGTTTACACCCCAGTGCTCGGTAAGGCACAATAACAGTGTGTCAGGAGTACCCAAAAAACAGTCTTTTGGGGTCATGTCCACCACTAATCACCTGCTTGTCCTGCTTTTTCCTCTCCCTGTTGTAACGAGGTGACAAATGCATCTTCCGGATAAAGCACAAAGGAAGAAAAAGCAGTTTGTACATTCAGCCCATGAGATACTGTTTAAAAAGCTAACCAGTCTTTTTCATTTCTCTTGAACGAGTCTTTCCAAGAAACACTTCATAAAGCTGCTCTTTAAAGGAGGGGATAGTAAATGCCTTACAGCAAGCATACAGCGAGGCACAGGACGCAGCATGCTACTGCCCTCAACTCCAAATGTTTTTACCAATCACTCTTTCAGACTCTTTTATAGTTTATTCCCTTACTAATAAATACAGGTAGTCAACAATCCTTCAAAGTTTTTAACATAAATCAGCCTTTTCTGTAGGTGAATATGTTCCTTTTCTAATAACACAGCAGTCTTTGAAAGAAAAATCTTTGCCTTTAAATATCTTGTTCCAATTTCTCTCTCACTTTCTCTCCTCTCCCACTGCTTTCTCCTAGCAACTCGAAAGAGGAAGGAAGAAACTTCCAAGGTAAGGCAACTGTAAATGCAAACATGTAATGAAAAATTTCAAGCAAGAACATATTTTCAAACTCTGTAGCATGAAAATTATCTGGGCATGTTCCAGATTATTAATAAAAAAATAATCTCTGCGGTGTTTTCCCCAGCACTGTCATCAACAAGCAGACTTAACTCACAATCTGGATCTGTAACCAATTTTCTGAAGCATATAAGCCAAAATATAATATTGCTCCAATCTGGAACCCTGTTCTGACATAATATGAAAATTAGACTCTGAAAATTTTGGCTGAACTTCTGTTCTTTTGCTTCCAAATGCTCCCAATATACCGAGGCAAGAAAGCTGCAGCTCAGGTGGAAGGGGGCAGGAGGTGTGATCCCACCACAGCAGCTCGGGAGCTCTTCTGAAGGATGGGAGGGCAGCACCCCTCTGGCAGCACCTCACGCTCCAGCCCGAAGAGGAGCAGGTTGGCAGACACACTCTGCTCACGATCAGGGGATGATGGGCTCATGTGTCACCAAACACCCGGGGGGCTCCGGGACGGCCGTCAGTGGCATTTTAACAACCACTCCTGGAAGTGTTACTGACCCCACTCCTGCACCCAGAATGAGAAAGTCATGAGACTGGCTCCCCTGGCACCCCAGACAACCTTGCACTTGCTTCCCTGGAAAGCCTGTAATTGTTCTCCCTGGAAGAACGAGAGGCTCTGCCAGTTCGCCTTCACTTTGTTACAGCTGAAAATGATAAGATGCTTCCAAAGCGTTGTGTTCCAATAGCTGTGCCTTTGGTTTATGGATTTATCTTCCTTTGCCTTAGATAAAACTCCATTCCTTGGACAAATTAGGTCTGCTTGTCATTCAACACTCTACCTAATGGTCTCGGCTGCGTGTTCCTGCAGTGATTGAAGCTGGGGCATTCCACAGATAGTTTTCATTGAGTTGAGAAGCGAGCCAGAAATCCAGTTGTATTTTATCCAGAATGAGAACAGGGCAGGTTAATGATGTAATTAGAATTATCAGGAACCTTAAATCTTAAAGGACAGGTTTAAATGCAGGATGATAACATTTTTAAAGGGGTACAAAACACAACCTGGCGCTTTATAAACAGCATGTGCATTGTGAAGTGAGGCACTGAACCTCTTCTTCAGGATAGGGAGGCTGACTACTGACATGGGGTTAGCAGATGGATCTCTAATGTTTTATCAGGACCATCAGAAGCTTTCCAGAAGGCAACAGCCACTGCCCCAACACTCTAAGTCCACATGAACCCATGGGATTTTGAACTGCAGAGGCAACTCAAGACATGGGGGACACAATTCTAGCGAGTTAAACAAAGAGCTCAGTTTCTGATGGACACAGCTTGAAAAAGGAAGCACAGCAATTCCTGAGGACCTGAAATGGGTAAGACACGAATCTGCTTTACAGAATTGGCCATAAAAAACTGAACTGATCAAAACTGACCACAGGAAGTAAGTGGGGCAAGATATTCCCGAGCCCAAAAGTCAAACACTTATGTCTGAATAAAGGCCTTTATACCAGGTTTAGGGAACAAAATATGAGAGAAGTTGTTCTGCACCCTAATTTTTCTTCACCAAAGTTTCAGGTCATGAGGCAGCTTCTCACTGATTTCGGTAAGAAAAATTATCCTTTGGAGGTAGATCATTTTCTGATTTTCCACTAACAGATTTTTTGCACTTTAAATGCATCTGGAGATGCTGACCTCAATGCCCTTGTGAGAGCATCAGGCAGAATACAGAAGCTAAAGCTACTGATCTAATCTGATGCATTTTTGCTTGTAGGGAATGAACCTACAACTCCAGTGAGGAGGAAAAGAAAATTGAAGAGCGAGCAGAAAAAACACCTATATGCTATCTTGAACTTGGAATCCTTTCTCTTCGGTATCATTTTGACTCTCTGCCCAGAAACTCCAACATAAGCCTCTTGATTGCAAAAGTCACAAGAGAATCAAGTGTTTGCTATAGAAGAGAGAGACATGTTTCCTACTCCACTTTTAGGTCATAGTCTAACTGAATAAACTCAGCCCCTTAAAGTTTTATTAAGTTTAAATAAGGATTTATACGTTTGGAAAAATGGTGCTTGGGAAGAAAATTTAAGAAAAAGAGAGAGAAATGAATGAGGAATGTAATATAACCACGGGAAAGCAGAGGTGTTTCCCCCTTTCTCTGTTCTTTATTAAATAAATAATAATAAAAAAACCCAAACCAAAAACCAACCATAGGAACTGAGCAGGGCTTGTTTAGTCCTCCACTGTTACCAGTGCTGATGGCTCTAGACAAGAAAGCTTCAGGGATTTGTAGCCCTTCTCACACCTCTCCATTTTGGGCACCTTATTCTGCTTTCCAACCCCAGGGTGGGCAGCACATCCCTGCCCTCATCCCGGGTGCCCCAGGAGCTGTCCTCCATCTGGGTGCCCAGGCTCCTGCTTTGGGCTGGGAAATGACAACCTTCCTCCCAGCACTGTCCCTGCTGGGCACACTCCTGGCACAGACTCATCCCAGGAGGACTCTCCCCTCTCCTCTCAAACACCACAGGGGTCAACAAGACTGGTGCTGAGAAACTGCACATTCCCCAGACTCCCCCGGGGAGGCTGAAGAGGCTCAAAAAACTTGATCTGTAACTAATCCATAGCACCTCAGACAATAGAATTAATGTTTCCACTTCTGGTGCTTCTTTCCACTCCAGGTTGAGTTGCACTCTAAAGGCATTTCAGCATCTGAAGATGCTCCATGTCTCAAGATTCATGCTAGAGGAATTTAGGAAGTTACTGCACCTAGATAAATATTCACCACACCACTGTCCCTGCAGCTGATGTTCCATTTTCTCACTACTTCCCAGTTCATGACAGTGATCTAAACCAACAGCTCTGAAGTGAGGCAACTGCTGGTCAGGTTCACCCCTAACCTCCGAGGGACAAGCAGGCACTGCCAACCTTATCAACAGCACCCAGATGAATCATCAGCGAGTGAGAGTCACAGCCTTCTGGGGGTCTCCCTGAGCACCCGGGATGGAGCTGAACTCCTGGACTCCACCGCTCAGGGGAGCGTTGAGTCTTACAGCTCTGCTCCTATCTGTTTTCTTTACTTGGTGATATTTCAAGGTTGTGCAGCTTCAGGGACTTACCAGACCTCTGAAGAGCTGGGCCAGCCGTTGGGTATCATGGAAGACTGGGCACACCACCTAAAACCACAGTGAAACTCTTCTCTCCTGAGACTGGCACAGGAGCCTGCCCTGAAGTGTAAGTGATGATACGTTGTGATACTTCCAGCTTCTCTGCACTTGCAGGCCCATTGTTTGTTGTCACCTGATGAGGCCTGCAATATGTTCTCAGCACATGATAAATCCTTGTGCCTACATTTAAGTGTCTCTAGAGAAAGATCCCACAGGGATCTTCATGTGTGATGTTTAAGCCAGGCTAATCTAATTTGATAACCAGATGGCAAAGAGCTGCTATGGCAGAGAGATTCTACTCTCCTTGCAAAAGCTACACAGAATAAACTTTGGAATGACCAAAACTGGCAAAAGTTGACCTGAATAGGGAGTTTCTTTTAGGATTTAATATTCTATTTTGTTCTGCTTGCAATTAAAAAATAAGTGTTATAAAGCTGGTTTATAAAAACACTACCAAACAAAAAACCTCTTTACTCTAATGAAAAAACAAAAACCCACGAGAGGAAAATACTCTACAACATTTAGAGTTCTGCAGGGACTAGTATACATACAGGGATTTTAATTTTCCATGGCCTGTAAGTGTTATAATCTCCATCAACTGCAGGCACTGGGGGACCAGCACTAACACCGGTGCTTGAACTGTGATTGGTTGTTGACTTTCTTCTTTCTCTAATACTCTTTTTAAGCTCACATTTGATCCAGCAATTTGCAGGGATAAAAAGAAAGTTTTCACAGGAACCTGTTCCTCTCGAGTCCAACCCACAGGCCTGTTCCAGGACATCATGTCCAGGACATCCCAGATGCCCGCGACTCGATGCCACCAGCGTGAACGGCCACAACGTGTCTCTCTGATGAAGAACTTACACTGGTAGTGATTAAAAGATGACCCAGGATGTTCAGATGCCAGGACTGTCTTTGTGGTCCATGGCAAACGTGCCACCACATCTTGCAAGTTATCTCTCAGAAATCATCATGTGCTGATCTTGTGTGCTGAAGGAACAGTCACAATCACAGAGTGTTCTAGGCTGGAAGGGACCTCTAGAGGTCATCTGCTCCAACCTCCCTACACAAGGAAGGACACCTCTACCCAGGGCAGGTTGCTCAGAGCCCCATCCAGCCTGACCTTGAATGACTCCAGGGATGGGGCCTCCACCACCTCTCTGGGCAGCCCATTCCAGTGTCTATCACTGTCATATGAAAGAACTTTTTCTTCTACTATCCAGTCTAAACCTTTCCTAACTTAAAACCATTGCTCCTTGAATTAATCAGGATCCTCTAAAGTCAGGAGCTCTCTACTTTTCCAACTCAACCCCTACCTTTAGAGATGTATTCCTACACGAGTTGCTTTCTCCCTTTCCTTTTCAGTATAAGGCTGTCCAGGTGAACAGCTCTGGCACTACACAGACTTGTGTTTCAGCACTGCCACATTGACCACCCCACTGTGTCCTGCTTAGCCACGCTAAACACAGTGCTTCATGTTCTCAGATGAGATTAACTGGGATAGCAAAGGGGTTTTGTCCCATTCATTACCATCAACCACTCTTTTTTTCTACTGTTTGAAAGTGATAACCAGGTAAGGAAAAAAGAGGAGAGGTGACCTTGTGTCCAGAATTTGAGGATCTCTGATTGTCCAGGTTCATGTCTTTCTGCTCCTGTCCAGAGGCAGGTTTGTTCTGGGACAGGTGAAATGGAAGACCTCTGGGAAAACACCCATGTCATGGGAGAATCTGTTACCTTACAGCCAGGTTGGGCTTCCCTTGCTGTCCCAGCTGTTCCTCTGAGAAACAAGTGACCCACAGAGCCCTGGGCAGCTCAAGACAGAGATGGCAAGATAAGATGTCTCAGACACCTCTGCCTCCATCAACAGACTGAGCTCACCCTATCTCAGTTCCCTCTTGAAGTCACAGTTACCCTTGATTTGCATCTGCTAACAGTAAACTGCCTCATGATTTAACAGGCTTTTGTTGGCAAAATGTACACAACACTGTGGCTGCCAAAGCTTGTACAGGTCCCTCCAAGTAAGGCACTGCAGCTGAGAAAGGAACCTGGGAACATTTATCAACAAACAGGAGAGGTAGGAGATGACATCCCAAAACCAAGTTTCCACAGAATTAATGGGAAAGGAGAAAGTGGAACCTGTGCATTAAATGGGAATCTCAGAGCTTGCCACAAACTATCAAACTGGTCTGGAAAGCAGATTTCTGCTCCATTCAGAGTTCTTAATAGCACTGGATAACCAAGATAAACAGAGACTGAAGGGCTGCCTGAGACACATACAAAATGATTGAATTATGATATGTTTGAGAAGTTATTTACTTTTATAGAGTATTTACACAAGGTTCACTTCCTCTTCCTATAAAAGGCTCAAATATTACAAAGATTCCCCCCCTCCCACACACCCCCTTAATGAGGGAACTACATTCAACAGCCCCACAAACATGCATAATTAACTTCTTTCCAGGCACATTCCTAGGGAAGTTTTCCAGGCAGTCTCTTCCTTGATCCAAGTAACAAGAGATAGGACAAGAGGAAATGGCCTCAGGTTGCACCAGAGGAGGTTTAGATTAGATATTAAGAAAAAATATCTTCACCAAAAAGGTTGTCAAGTCCTGGAACAGGCTGCCCAGGGAAGCAGTTGAGTCACCATCCCTGGAGGTGTTCAAAAAACATCCAGATGTGGCACTTCAGGCCATGGTTTAGTGGTGGACTTGGCAGTGTTAAGAGTTGGACTTGATCTTAGAGGTCTTTTCCAACCTAAATGATTCTGTGATTCCCCAGAGCTCGAGCACTACCAAGGAGACCTCGCTCTCTCACCAGGCAAATGAGGCAGGTGTGCAAAGAAAACCCAGGGCATCAAACGGAAGAGGGAGAAGAGAAAACAGAGTATGAAGTGATGACTGGGACACTGCTATTAAAACAGCTGATTTGATCTCGATGAGCTGGCCCATCTGCATCCCTTTTGCTTACCTGAGAAGTGTCATGGTTGAATATCACAGCATTCAGGTCTCCACAGTTGTAATGCTTGATGAGATCTTCAGTGGTGTATGGGGCCTGCAAGCTACCTGCTCGGAGGCTCTCATGTTGGAGTAGAGTTTGGTTCAGAGCAAACAGCACCTGTAGAAACACACAAGAAAAAACAGAGGAGACGTTAAAAATATTGGGAATCAAAGCAGCAAAGCCTAAAATGCCAAACTTTGGGAACAACTCTCCTGCACCTGCAGTCCACTGACCCGTCCTGGCCTAGAGTAATGCGGCCTGGCCTTTGGGCACTGCTGCCTGGCAGGAAGGGCAGATGCCATGCCCCCTGCTAGCAGACCCCCTGGTTATGAACCCCTTGCTGTTCCATGTGAAGCATCGTTTCACAACACACATGTAGTCTGAGAACTTGTAGGCTGTGCTGACTGCTTGGCCACGTGAGAGACACTGGACTGGAAAAGCTCCTCACTTAGGAAGCTTCTATTGCCTTTGACTGTTTCCTGCCCAACTTGAATCCAAAGCTGGAAGGTTTTTGATAAAAATCAAATCTTCTGCAGTCACAGATCTTGTACTGGGACTTTCTGCATGCCTCTTCATAGAAAAACTTCAGGAAAATAATTATTAGTCTCCCTGCTTTAATCTTTCCCCCTTCGCCCACCCTTTTGCCACATGAAGGGGGATACTGAATCACACCCCTGTCCCAGCAGACTAGCTGAGTATCCCCATCCCAAACCTGGCAATGCCAGAAAAGCAGCAGCAGTCTTTACTGCCTTAATTTAAGTAACAATAAAAATAAATGCCCTTAAAGATGATATTGTTTTTCTTTCATTACCAAAAAGGCTACTAAATTTCACATGAATTGCCAGTTCTTTTTTTTATATGGAATGAACTGTGGGAGCAATTTATACCAGTTACTGAATTGCCAAGTCTGGGATTTCACATTCAGCTTTCTAAGAACCTTCCAAATAATTTTGATAAGAAGTAGATGAATAAGTCAGAGGAACAGCACTTAAGGCAGCTTGTCACAAATTATGTAAAGCAGCAAAATAAAGTGTTCTGTAGTGACTGCAAATTCTGAGTTCTGAAAAATGGTACTGACGTGTCATTTTTCTTACAAGGACTCCCACACCCCTCAGCCTCATGTTTCATCACATTTTCTGCTTCTCATCTCTAGCAGCAGTGCCCTACCCATCATCTCAAAATGCAGGTGAAGTAACCGTGCTGAGCTCCAGCTGGGCTGCAGGCTGGGACCCAGATTCTCCCTGACCTTCTTCACTTCACGCTGCTTAAAGAGGGTTCAGGAGGGAACCCCAGAAGAGTTTCAAGTTACCAATGTACGTGGGTATTCGCAGGGTGGAAGCTCTTACTACCTTAAAATGGTGATTCCCACTGAGGTTTATCTAAGTGAAGGAAACAGTCAGTTGGATTTACTCCTGCAAAACCTGGGGAATACTACCAGATGATCTCAGATCTTAATACTACTGACACCACCACCACTCTCCAGCACACTAACAGCCTCTTGATCCAAAGCTCTTACATGCTAACTAACATACACAAATTGGTTGAGGAAAGCAAATGTTATTTTGTAATTTACTTTTTTTTTTTTTTTAATATATATAAAGATGGTCTTTCAACTGAACCTGTTATTCCTCAACTCACAATCAGTTCCCCATTAAGATCCAAGCCTAAAAGATTTCCTTGCCTAGATCTAAAGGTCTCTTCAGGCTTTTCTACAAAGAGATCAATCTTTCCCAGGACCACAGCTTGAAGTTAAGCATCTTCCTAACTTGGTTTTTCTCTAATTCAAAAAATCTGCAAAAAAATACAGTCTGAAAAATTTCTAACCTTTGAAAGGATCTGAGCTTTTTCTTTTTCCCCTAAGGGCTACAGCTCAAAGAGGAAATGGTTCATCCCAGGATTTCCTGGGGATTCTAAACATTTTGACTAATAAAAATAAAAGCTTAGGAAAACGTTGACAGGAAAACTGAGAGCAGAGGTTTTCCCCAAATGCTTTTAGTAAAATCCTTTTCATTTCTGATTTTTTAAGCAATGGATGTTGCTGGGTTTTTATATACAGAAATACATATACACACAGGCACACACATATACAAACCACCAACAGACCCAGCAGCTAAGACAGTGTTTTATCATCAAATACATTAAGACAGAAATAAACAAATCCTTACTTTACTCCCAATGCCACTTTTTTTTTTCATCTGCGGGTCGGTGGTTTGGGTTTTTCTTGTGTTCCTCCAGCTTCCTGGGGAAACCAGTCCTAGGTCGGTCTGTCTGCCTCCTCCTAATAAATTTGGAGCCTATGAGCTGATTTCAGTCACATTTGCAGAGGGTTAGAGGTCTTAAAGAAAATCGCCTGATGTTCTGTTCCTTGAAAAGAAAGGCTGGGCTGGAGAAAGCCACAGTATGAGTCCAGTTCCAAGATGCTAAAGACTCCACATGAGAGTGATTGAGCTATTTGGAGTTTACTCCAGTAGATGGACCCCCATACACCAGACCCCACATCTCATTAGTATTAGGACATTCGCATCCCTGCCTGGCACCTCTGAGCAGCTCTGGGACACAGAGGTGATGGTGGCCACTAGCTGACCTCCAGCAGGCTACCACCACAGCTGAGGAGCTCACTGGTGGGTTCAAACTACTTCCTGCAAAGCAACTCGAGAGATTTTACTTTAGGAGGCAAGTTAAAAATACAAACTTGAACAAATATGCTAAAGGAAAACTGTAACCACTTAAACCACTTTCTAGAGAAGTCTTGCTTCATCAAACCATAACCACCATGGATATTGGTTGGGTGGCTCAAATCAAACTTCAGAGAATCACAGAAAGGTTTGGCTTGGAAGTAACCTTAAAGTGGACAGGGACAACTTCCCTCAGACCAGGTTGTTCAAAGCCCCATACAACCTGGCCTTGTGCACACTTCCAGGGAGGTGCCATCCACAACTTTCCTGGGCAACCTGCTCCAGTGCCTCAACACTCTCACAGCAAAGAATTTCTTCTTTACATCTGATCTAAATCCACCCTATTTCAGTTTAAAGCCATTACCTCTTATGCTATCACTACATGCCCTTGTAAAAATTCTCTACAGCTTTCTTGTAGGCCCCTTTTTGGTACTGGAGACTTAAAGGGAAGCAGGGTCTCATCACAGCCGCCTGCTTGTTGACTGGATTTGTAGACCATTTCCTTCAGAGTCAGGTTAAAGCCACCTTAAAACCTGAATTTATTTTTCCTTACTGCTCAGATAATGCCACAAAACCAAGGCTGTTTCCTTTCCTCCCCCCTATCTTAACTTCAGTAACCCCACGACCTCCAGCCTAAACCTCTATCAGAGTTTAATCTCCCAGAGGTGCCTGAGATTACTGAACAACTGATGACTTCAAAATAAACACTCAGAGAGTGACTGCCTATCCACAGTCCCACCTAATAAATATAGAAGACTGTATCTGTTCTGGGAAGCAATGGGAAATCCCGACTCTGGCTTTGGGAAGTACATTTTTATTCACACATTTATGGCTTCCAGAGCAGGCTGACACGAGGACCATTTTTGCCCATCTGACTCTGGTACCCACTGTGACCAGTCATCCACGTGCAACACAGAGGGGATCTCGCCCTGCCAGCAAGAAGCCTTTTTATCGAATGGGGAGTGTTGGAAGGGTCCTCTGGAGATCATCGAGTCCAACCGCCCATGCAATGCAGGGACACCCAGGGCACCCGAGTGATGTCATTCTGCTGTGCAAAGCAGCAGCCCAACACACAGATCTTACCTGGGGGTTTTGAGGCACCAGCTGAGCCCCTAGGGCAGAGCTATGGGTCTTGTTATACTGCCTATGAGAGTGGGTACCACCAGTGCTTCAACAGCACCCGGAACCACTGGTCTAGTCCAACCTTTTGCACAGGCAAGTTGACTTTTATTATCCACCATGCTCACATGCTTGGTCAGAAATCAATCTCTGACAGACTCTGGTGGCAGCTCAACTCTGTGTCTACCACCTTGTCTTGGAGGAGATACGATGGATTTCTAACCAAGTGGAAAGGTTGCCAGGTCCATCTCTTCAGTTTATCTGACTGAAGTCCCAAGTGGTGCCTCAATGAAAGAACAGCTTTGTGGGGGCATCTAAGAGACCATCACAAAATCAGACAAGGAAAGCTTATTATCAGATAAAATACCTGAGTGACCTCAAATCTTCTAAATATGTTGCTAATAAAATGGACAACAAATTCTGTGTTAAGCTGAAGACAAACAGACCTGTCGCCTTCTGGGGTGTTTGCTATACTGGAAGCTTCAGAATGAAAGGCAACCTTGAGAAAACTCTCAGGCCAAACTTTGGCCCTCAGACAAATTTCACTGTTATGTGATGGGAAAGAAATGACTTCCAGTCCTAAACTTATCAAGGCTGAACAACAAACATTGCATTCACAGGACTCCAGTAGCTGGAGCTGCAGGATGACCCCTGCACAGAACCATCATTAATAACAATAGCAAGTACTTAAATTTCATACTGTGATGTCAGCTCTTGTGTAGGCAACTACTGTTCTCCTTTGCTCTCTCTTTTGGATGCTGTCACCACAATGTAAATACTACACAAGCCTTACTGGAAGCGTTTGAGTGACTATATCCTCTCAGTACCCAAACTGTAATTCCAGAAATGAGATGCCCACCCTTCTCCTTGGTTCAAAACAAACTGCAACATGAATATTGAGCTATATGGTTCTTCAGGGATTCTTCTTTTGTTTTTATCTTCCTCTGTACTCAAATGGAAAATCAAATATACAGTTTCAGGTCAACATAGTGACTTGGGAAAAAAACAAGAAAGGAAAAATAAAGAAGAGAGAAGAGAAAGAAAAACCAAAGTCCCCAATTTTCCAGATTAATGCAAAGCAATAAAAGTGTTTGCCCAAATCCGTTCAGTTCCATTGGTTTCCAGAAGACAGGTTTCCCCTTTCCTTGAATCTTTTGCACTGTTGCTAGGAATTAGTGAGCTGTGAAACTCACCTAATGAGGTCAGCATCAGGAAATAGCTCTGAAAAAACAGGTCCCAGGTGGTCTACTAAAGGACTCCCCCAGTGTCCAACCGAAATCGTGGATGCATCGGCACATTGTACGGCCGGGGCTGCGGGAGGAACACGCCCGACTCTGTTGTTGTTGTTCCTATAAAGGGA
>VWZY01007438.1:1282884-1298937 GCA_013399075.1 Chloroceryle aenea | reverse complement strand
CTGCCAGTTAACCAGTTTAATAAAACACTTTGGATCTGACCGAGGCGCTTGGAGAAGCCCCTGAGCACCAAGACCACCTACACTACCAGCTTGGCACGATGGGGACACACAGGCATGGCCTGGTGCAGAGCAGTCAGGCTACTAACGTGCAGCCCGGGATTAGAATTAGTTTTCTTGTTGCTGAGAAGGCTGCATGGAGATCAGGGCTCCAGCCTTCAGCCCTGCATACCCAAAGCTGACTTCCAATAGCTTAACTCCAGCCCCATCACTCTTCTTTCTCTCAAGGTCCCCGTGATGAACTGGCCTATGCAGAAATCAATTCTTTTTTTATTTTCTCTGTGTTTTGATTAAGCCAAGGCATTCAAAACTGATTTCTAGACAGAAAACACTGCAACATGCATGAGATTCCCACTCCCTCAGACCCGAGAGCCCCCAGCTAGAGAAGGGGTATCCTGGTTGACAGCAGCTCTCACACATTCCCTGGGCTGACCCCACTAGACTGCTGCTTTTCCACCAAGCTTCACTAAGTCAGAGCCTGGAGAGCAGCTGCTTGGGGATTTAGTGGGTTACCTGATAGAACAGATGAGCTGGCTAAGTTTGTGCTCTAATCATCCTATGCAAAAGGTCAGTAAGACAACAAAGACCACGGAGTTAATTTCTGTTGGAACAGCACTTCAGAAATAATCTCCAGTACATTGCCATACACCATACCACACCACCTCGTGTGGGTCAAAACACCCCCAAACAAGGCCTTACACACTAAGCTGAAGTCAGCAGCAGCTCTTCCATGGGCACTACTGGAAGAAGGATAAGACCTGAAACCTTTTCTTCTATATAGTAAACTGTGTTAGCTTCTAAAGGTACTTAAAGTCCAGCTTAATTCAGAAGAAAGGGGGAAGGAAGAAGGAGACTTGATACAGAATTTCCATCCTTTTCCCCTTTGGGAACCACCATGCTGTGGTAGAAGGATGTTTTAGTTTCAATGCCCTCAACACATCATCAGCACGGTCTCTTTTGCCAGTAACTCAGCTTGATGTCCAACCAGTAATGGTGTAAGCGAGCAGTAACTCTGCAGGGTAACTCTCTGCTTTGTTCAATGCTCAAATTCAAGCTTAGGCAAATAAATTAAGAAATAACAGGAGAAAAGATTTACAACTTAATCAAAACTGAAGCACTGGAAGGGACAGAATTACCTCTGTTAAATTTGCAGCCTAAACATATGGCTTTTGTNCAACCGAAATCGTGGATGCATCGGCACATTGTACGGCCGGGGCGGCGGGAGGAACGCGCCCGACTCTGTTGTTGTTGTTCCTATAAAGGGACAGCTAAGGAAAGTGAAACTATTAACTCATCCACTGGAATTTCAGCTCACAAACCGTGCCCCCTGTTAAAGCTCCTCATAAAAGCCTTTCGGCTAGTTGGTTCCATATGTTCCCCAAACCCACAGTTATNTTGATTAAGCCAAGGCATTCAAAACTGATTTCTAGACAGAAAACACTGCAACATGCATGAGATTCCCACTCCCTCAGACCCGAGAGCCCCCAGCTAGAGAAGGGGTATCCTGGTTGACAGCAGCTCTCACACATTCCCTGGGCTGACCCCACTAGACTGCTGCTTTTCCACCAAGCTTCACTAAGTCACAGCCTGGAGAGCAGCTGGGTTACCTGATAGAACAGATGAGCTGGCTAAGTTTGTGCTCTAATCATCCTATGCAAAAGGTCAGTAAGACAACAAAGACCACGGAGTTAATTTCTGTTGGAACAGCACTTCAGAAATAATCTCCAGTACATTGCCATACACCATACCACACCACCTCGTGTGGGTCAAAACACCCCCAAACAAGGCCTTACACACTAAGCTGAAGTCAGCAGCAGCTCTTCCATGGGCACTACTGGAAGAAGGATAAGACCTGAAACCTTTTCTTCTATGTAGTGAACTGTGTTAGCTTCTAAAGGTACTTAAAGTCCAGCTTAATTCAGAAGAAAGGGGGGAGGAAGAAGGAGACTTGATACAGAATTTCCATCCTTTTCCCCTTTGGGAACCACCATGCTGTGGTAGAAGGATGTTTTAGTTTCAATGCCCTCAACACATCATCAGCACGGTCTCTTTTGCCAGTAACTCAGCTTGATGTCCAACCAGTAATGGTGTAAGCGAGCAGTAACTCTGCAGGGTAACTCTCTGCTTTGTTCAATGCTCAAATTCAAGCTTAGGCAAATAAATTAAGAAATAACAGGAGAAAAGATTTACAACTTAATCAAAACTGAAGCACTGGAAGGGACAGAATTACCTCTGTTAAATTTGCAGCCTAAACATATGGCTTTTGTAGCTTTGGCGTGTGGAATTTACTCCCATCCAGCACTCTTCTTGCCTAGATCCAGATTCTCAGTTGTACTGAGTTCAGTAGATTAATTCTGATGACTAAACCTACCTAAAAGGCTAAACATTTGCACCAGAAGAGTTACACTCAGAGCAGTCTGATTCTGCAAGTGTTCTTCTGGTTGAAGTGCACTAAGTTCCAGTAATCAACACCAGTGATAGCTTGCAGGTCCAAGTGCCACCAGTTAGACTTCTGGACTGCAGCCTTAGACCTTATCAACAAAAAGGTAAACAGTAAATTCAATTCATGCCTCTGGCATGAGACTGCATGCTCAAAGGGAGACAATTTTTAGGTTTTTTCTTATTTACAGCTGAACCAAGAGTGGTTCAGAAGACATCTTCTCCTCCCTGGAACTCCTCTCAGCTATTCAGTTGACTTCAGGGTCTGCTGACTTGCTAGACAACACTACATGGTGTATGAAATGCCCATCAGCAACCTAAAAAAATCCCATATTAGATTTTAATCAAGTCAGACGTGATGGTGTCAATTGTTTCCTTCTGCTTCTATCTTTACACTCTTCATGTGTGCAGAGAAATAACTGGTCTTCCAGGGCTGAGTAGCTGGCAACTGGGTTTGATTTTAAACAGACTCATAAAAGAGATTGCAAAGACCACTACGGAGACAAAAGGCTGGAGCACTCAAGTGATGCAACAGGACCCAACTGCACAAAGAGGAAGGAGATGGACTGCGTGGTACTGGATGGTGGCTGCCTAGAGTAGCACTTCCAGACCCTGTGAAAGCCAGAGGTGTGGAGGAAGGCAGCGACACTTCTCACCCAGACAAAGCAGGCAGTGGTCCAGCCGGACAAACTGGATGGACACGGCCCTCCTGCCTATTTGGAGATGCCACAGGCTTGGCTGCAAGCCAGGCTCCTGCACGCCCCTTGGTCCCTCCTCTGGTCCTCCCTGTGCCAGCACCCCAGCAAGCCTGTCTGTCCTCCATGTCCTGGGGGTATCCTGGGTAACCCCCTACTCCCAGAAATCCCTCCACATAAAATGCCCCCATGTAACGCAAGCATTTTGTGCACACTGGAAACTTGTGAGAAGGCTTGGGGAGAAGAGCAGTGCTCCAGGAGAGGTGCAGCCACAGCACATCGTCCCAAAGGTGTCACTGAAACAAGAGCAGCCATCCCAGATAAGCCCAATGCCCCCCAGAAGTGTAACAGACCCTGGTAAGGAATGTAAGGAAGGAGGTGAGCAGAGGGTGAGATTTTTTTTCAGCCAACACTTCCCATCTTTTGGGAATCTGCCAGCTGGGGGACTTGTGGTTGAAAAAGCTCTCTGCTTCTATCAGTTCTTCCCACCCACCTCCCTGCTCCCCATGACTTTACCTCAAAATTACCACTGTCCTTGGCTGCACCACCCTGTCTAAGAGTGGCCAGCTGCCTGATGTACCCACAGAGGAGGTCACAGCCTGCTACTCCACTCTGCAAATGCACTCCCCACGCTGAAGCCTGGCAGGACACCCAGAGGGCAGTGCCCACGATCGCTTTCCTCCACCTTAAAAGGGCACATTGTCCCTGCTTTTGGGATCATCACCTTCAAAGAGCCCACGTGAAATCCTTCCCAAGAACCTGAAACCACATTTGCGCTCTCGACTCGAGTAAAATTGTTACCGGCCCCGGCTGGGGTTTCCATTTTACTTTTTTGTCTCCAGCGTAACAGGAGGAATGTGGGAACGTGCCCCGAGCGGAACGTAGCAGTTGGCCCCAGTGACGAGTGAGCTGCAATGAAAGGGGCACCCTCATGGAAAAAACCCAAAGCTCCAGAGGAGTTTGGGGAACTCCCAGTTTCAGGCACTCAGCCTGAGATTGACTTTTTCTTCTTTTAAAAAGCCTGGTTTCATGATATGCTAAACATCCACCCCTTGAAAAATGCAACATGTCCTGGGTGTATTTAATTTGGGGTTTTATTCATATTACTGCTTAATTTTGAACTGTTTCTTTTTAATTACCAGCTGAAGCTACATAGTAAAAGGGACTAGCCCCACAGGCATGTTTTTCTTTCTATTATATTACAGGGAGGCAGCAGATTAACTCCTTCAGCCATCCCAGCTTAACACCTCGCGATGCCAGCATGGTCCCTTTCCAGACTGCTGCTCCTGCAGCACGAACAGCTGAAGGGACAGAAAGATACATGTCCTGAATTTCCAACTCCCAGCCCTGGGTATCGGCACAGGCAGGTGCCAATTTCACCGCCCGTCGGGAAGGGGAACACTTCCCAGCGAGCCAGATGGAGCTACAACCTCTGGCCAAGGACAAACACTTCGGGGCAACAACTGTCTCAGCTTTCTGGTCTCCATGTCAACAAGATTGAGTTGGCAGCTGTAGAAAAGGAAATGTTTCCTGAAGGTGACTGTGTCCTCATGAGGTCAGCAGGGAAGGGAAGAAAAAAAGAAAAGAAAAATACGATTTAGAACAGCATGAGAAAAGGAAACCTTCAAGAGGTTCAGGGAAGACATTTTTCCTAATATCCAACCTCAACTTCCCCTGGCACAACCTGAGGTCACTGTCACTTGTCCTATCACTTACTACACAGAAGAACAGACCAACAGCCTCCCTTCAGGGAGCTGTGGAGAGCAAGAAGTCTCCTCTGTGTCTCCTTTTCTCCAGGCTAAACAACTCCGGGTCCCTCAGCTGCTACTCAAAAGATCTGTGCTCTAGGCCCTCCCCAAGCTTCACTGTCCTTCTTTGGACACAGTCCAGCACCTCGGTGTCCTTCTGGGAGCGAGGGGCCTGAAACTGAACCCAAAACCTCATCAACGCTGAGTACAAGGGGACGGTCTCTAGTCCTGCTGGCCAAGCTACTGCTGACACAAGCCAGGATGCTGGTGGCCTTCTTGGCCACCTGAGCACACTGCTGGCTCATACTCACCCAGCTGTCAACCAGCACCCCCAGGTCCTTTTCTGCTGGGCAGATTCCCAGCCACTGCAAACCTCGTGTCATTAATCAGGAGCACTGATGGGATCCCTCCTGTGCCAGCTGTCGCTGGGCACAGGGATCCCCGGGTGGCCTCACTGGGGCAACCTCTCTTTCCTCCTAGAAATTCAGGGGTTTATCCTCAGGATCAGCTTTAGGGCTGTAACGCAGACCTTGTAAAGCATCGAATTTGGGGAGCACCACCAGCAGCTCCAGCCCTTTGTGCTTTAATGTCTGAAGGAGAGAGCCTGCCCCTAAAAACATCACAGGAAAGAACCTGGCACAAACAGCACAAGTTTTGTGATTAAAGGTGCTGTGTTTGCCCAAGTGTCCCTGGGCCCAAAAGGAGGGGTTCACCCCAATCCTCCCACTGACACCCAGAGGGGTTTTAGGTGCAGAAGCAGCGTGTGAGCCAACAGCCCGTGCTCTAGGCCACCTCCTCCTCCAGCAAGAAGCCGGCACAATTAGGCAGTGACATTACAGCCCTGGGTAACAACAGATGGCCACAGAAATCCTACAGACAACTGCTCGGAGGCATATTTTATCAAAGCCTGGGAAAGGGCACCAAAGGTGATCAATCATAATCCACTGGGAAGACATCAGGCTCTCTGCAGCAGGGGGAAGGCTGGAGCTACACCACCCTGCTCCTCAAAGGCAGCTTGCTGAGGTCCCTCCATGGGGCAGCAGCCTGACACCAAAAGTGACCTTTTAAAATGCTCTGCCCAGCCCATACACCACGACTGAGATGCTGATGCTTTCACACCGAGCTGCCACCCTCTCTGCAAGCCCTGCAGTCACCACCCACCTCATCTCCAGGTGCAAAGAGGGAGAAAGCTACAGACCCAGCTATGAGTTCAAGAAGAAACAAATGCAGCAACTCGTGCTTCAGCTGCCCCTCTGAGGAATCATAGGATGATAGGGGTTGAAGGGACCTCTGGAGACCATCGAATCCAACCCCCCTGCCAGAGCAGGGTCACCCAGGGCAGCCCACACAGGAACAGAGCCAGCGGGGGCTGGGAAATTTCCAGAGCAGGAGACTCCACAACCTCTCTGGGCAGCCTGGGCCAGGCTCTGCCACTGGACCAGGGTAAAAGTTTCTCCTCCTGTTGAGGTGGAGCATCCTGTGTTCTAGGTTATACCCATTATTCCTTGTCCTATTTCTGGGCACCACGGAAAAGAGCTCGGAAAAGAGCTTGGCCCCTTCCACTTCACACCCACCCTCAGGTATTTATAAGATCTCCTCTCAGCCTTCTCTAGGCTAAGCAGCCCCAACTCTCTCAGCCTTTCTTCATCGGATGGAAGATGCAGCAAAGGGCAAACGTAGAGGCAGAGATGCCCAAGCCCAAAAAAAAAAGTGCCAGCAGGGCACACAGGCAAGAGGAAGAGGCATCAGACCCACACGCTGCTGCCCTGGGGATGCTGTATACTCCCTGTACAGGGTTACAGCCCTGCTGCAGTCTAGGGGATTTTTGCCTGGAAGGAGCAAATTACATAAAAAATATTCAAAATTCAGTCAGCCAGGGAAAGAAGGTGACCTACCCATCAAATCACAGCAGCTCAAATTTCCAATATCATCTCCTTGTAGCCAAGCACTTGCCTTCAAACTAAGTGGAGGCCAAGAATAATTACTACTCGCCGAGTTATTTACATCAATTATTCAGCAAATAAATTCAGCTAGCAAACAGCTTCAAGGAAACTGCAATCTATTCACAGTCAAGTTGCCAAGCTAGAAGAAACGTATAAAATTAATTATTTGTAACAAACTACTCTGTTAGCTTTCAAGGTCAGAATGACAAATTCAGCCACTTTATTTTCTAGGGTCCCTCGATTTAATTCTGTCAATGAATTATGGGAGGTTATCTTCCAAGAGACAGCTAGAACTGCTATATTTTCATTAGCATTGCGACTAAAAGATCATAGTGCTTGAAGCTATTTTAAGACTAAAGTGTCCACCCCAGCCAGAGAACGCCTGTGAAACCAGCCAGGGACAGGATAAACTGCTAAGAAATCAAGAAGAGTGTTCAGAGATTTTTGCTCTCCTGGCTAGAGCCAGGAATCAGGTGTTGCTGTAAAACTTTTACATGAACCAGCACATTCTGAAGAAAGCACTTCATTCAACTAACATTTGGGTTGAGTTTCTTCTGCCAAGTAGGAAGAAAGGATCCAGAAGACTATTCTTTTCACAGCTTCAAATATTCCTGAAGGGGGCTATTTCCCCACATAAATAAATAATAATACTACAAAAGGTAATTAATGCTGTTTTCAGGCACCATTCTGCTCCATACACCCAAACACAGAAATACCCAAAAAAGACACAAGCCTCAGGTTTCCCTTCTGCCCCTTTAGCCACCTCTCCCCACTCCCTAGAGGCACTCCCAGGAGTAGAGGCAAAAAAAGAAACCCTTTTCCCCTCCCTTCTTTTCCCTTCTGTGTTTAACAGTGGGGCTCTGTAGATACACCCCCACATAAGGAAGCCCATGCTGCCCTCCCCTGAAACACCCCATAAATGCTTCACCAGGAACACTCCCAGAAAAACCTCCAGCCACCAAAGATGCTGCACATGGGGACACAGCTCAGATGAGTAAGTCCTGAAGACCCCAAGGTGGAACAAAAAGCACCCCCTCCCCCAAGCAAATCTTGCCCTGGAATAACACGGAAGAAAAGCAGCCTCCTGTGCAGTCACAACTGTGGGGCTGGAGCTCAGAGGCTTCAGCCCACTCATCTACCTCAGGACAGCAGGGAAGATATCCAAGGAGGAATCCCAAAGCAGTGGTGCGGGTGCTAAGGAGAGCAGAGAGCCTGACTGAACTCCTTAAGCCTAACTGCTACAGGAGCACAAGGGGTTTAGGAGCCAGTCTCAGCTGGTGCCATTTAGCATCCTCCTGCTGATTTACACCCCCTGAAACCCTGCCTGAACACCTGGAGGAGGAGAAGGGGATGATGCAGGGGGTAGGAAATGACATCCTCCCCAAACCTGGGGGGGTCAGCTCATTTGGAAGATAACATCTGTTCTGCATTTCTTCCCTGCTCATGATCTTTTTACCTTCCCTAAAGTAGGTAAGGTGGAGAGTAGGTTCAGGTGGCTTTACAGACCAAATTCTTTGCAGATGGAAATTGGTCAGCTTAGTTTGCCTCAACTCTGCTTTGCTAATTCACTCGATGGTGGTGTTACTTTGTAGAAGGGTAGTCCTGCTCACCGTTTAATTGTTCCTCAAATTTGGTGATACAATTAGCAAATTCTAAGAAACTCAGCTTGTATTTTGAATAGCAAATGCTCAGGACCACCTAGAAATGAGCTGCAGGTCTGGAATTATTCAGCAAATGACTCCAAACCATGAACACATCTGAGAAAAATGTCAGAGAGTTAACATACAGGCAAAAATTGAATAGACTGAAAACAAAGTTACCCAGGAAACATTCTTTACTAAGCTCTGGTAACCAGAAGTTACTGGATTCAAAGCATTAGGATGCAAACATTACTAAGACAAAGACTTCACAGAGTCTTGTTCAAACTGCAAATTCTGACTCTTTTTTTTTTTTTTTTCCTGATGCAGTGACCTCTCCTCTTTGCTTTTAGGAAGCTGAATTACATTTCAGTTTGACTGTTTTCATCACATCTTGCTTTGGGCACAAATGACCGAGAGAAAAAGCTCTGCTCTTTCTATGCTGATAGAAATTGAAAAAGGATTAACCAAAAAGCAATAAACTATTCCCTCTGAATTGCCAGCCCTAAATTTTCTTATTAGTGTCTACCCACACTAATTTGAAACTTAGCAATGCTGGTTTTCTCCAAAGCTGTCAGCTGAAATAAGCTAGTTCTGTTCCTTGCAGGCTGTGTTTGCCAAGGACCTTTCTGCTTTCAAAACACACCCGCTCCACCAAATATATCAAGATTGTTGCCCTTTTCAGAATTCCCCATAGGTACATGGCTACGGTAAGGAGGGAGTAAAAAGGAGCATGGTATTTTTCAAGTTATTCTCATGGGAATGCTTTGTACACAAGACTGTCAAAGCAAAGTCAAGCCTGGTGCACAGCACCGAAGGTAGATGGATGAGTGTAGGAGCCAGCTGATTGCAAAGACTGCAGACCTAAGGCATTAAAGAGAGTCTTGAGAGGAGGGGAAGGACTCCTGATGCAAGAAGATAGTTCTGCAAAAGATTCATGAGATCTCTTTCAGTTACAATGGGAATTGCTCAAAAAAACCCAATCTACATTGTCTTCTCTTTGGACGTGTCGTAAGAGCGCTGGGAATGGCAGAGCAGAAGTCCCTGTAGCATCGTATCAAGTCTCCAGTCCATCCCTAGGCATCTTAAGGCACTTTTGCCAGTCTCCTCACTAACACATTGAGAAGCTCTGGCACCCAGAAGCTTCCAGATGCTATTGCAAGCCACCTATTCAGGACTGACTCGAGTGCTCTTGCATCATCTGTACTACATGACCAAAAAGCCAATTCCCAGCTGCCACTGGCATTTCTCAACTGGTCCTGCTGCCTGCCATGCAGTCTTGGGCACAGCTTGACCCTTTGTATTCACAACTAAATGCTACCAGATGGATGCACCAGTTCAAAGGCTGGTGGAAACAATTAAGATTACAAGAAGCCACGTTTATCCTTCCACCTATGGCACTGAATTAATCACGGCTGATAGGGATCTAAACAGAGCAACAAGGTCTTGCCTTCGTGTCCCACTCAAGCCCCTGATTTATATCACTACCTGTCAAGAGATGGCAGAAGATTGCCCAGTAGCTGCCGAATGCTTCTCTCCCACCCTCTCCCTCTCCTGGGGAGACAAATATAAGCCAGGACATTCCTGCTCTGCTTAGGATGCCATGAAACCTAACCTCATGTTGACACAAGCATTAGGCCCCAGGACTGTATAACAAGTCACTGACAGAAAGATATAAGATAGAGACCTTCCAAATTTGGCTGGCCACACACAGGCAGGCACTGGAGGATGAGGACTGCTGGGTCCCAGAGCTGGAATACCTGGGAAGGAGACTTGGTAGGTAACAGACACCCACGGGCACTTGTCAACCCCTCTGGCCGATGCCACTTGAGATTTTTAGGGGTTTTATATGAAGTATTTCCTTACTAGGCTTTAAAGGCTGGATTTTGTTCTAAAAAATGGGCAAATTCCAGGGACCACTGGACAGCTGTATCCCCGTAGCTGCTATTAAAAGCACGATAAAGGAGGGGTGCCAGAAACTGTTCATGCTGGATGGGACCGGGAGTCTGAATGCCCATGTGTGAATTTGAATATTTGTGCTGAAGTTCAGCCTTTGGTGTTCATTTGCCTATCAGAAATCCTGTCAAGGACCCACGGGGAGTCTCAGTACCAGCGAGCTCAGTGCTTGCTTTGGAAGCAGTCTCATGAAGCCTGGTTCCCCCCTCTTCCAGCAACACACCAATGCCCACATATCATGTCAGCCACGAAAGGGGAATGGATCTGTTACCATATGCTACGCTTTTCTCCACCCGTGGGAGGCAAAGCAAAGACAAACAAGGAGGCTTGAGTCAGCACAAGGGTTAATTTAAGTATTGAGCTTGCTTAAAATAAAAGTTGTCACCAACCAAAAAGAACAAGTGGCCATTGAAGAGAAAACTGTTGAGATTTATGGGCTCCATTCTAGAGACATAAAAGGGGAGTCAATCATCATTTGAAGTTTATTTTTTTAATAAGAGCTCCTCAAACATTCCCTCCACTTTTCAGTGCCAGAAATGTAAGCTTGTGGCTGTTAAAAAGTTAAAAATTAGGGGTTTCCTAAGTGGGAGCAGAATGCATGGTTGCTCTGTATGACCCCGGCTACTCTAACAGCTACTGCTAATTCCCAGTGGAAGCATCAATGGCTTGTGAAATAGACTCCTTTCTTTTCTTGTACAAATTATTCCTTTATATTTTTGAACTTCTGAACCTCTGGACTTAATAACAACTCCACAAGAAAGAAGGAAAATGATTGAGTGTTTATAACAACATGCATCTTTTGTGATTATCATTCCAGGCTGTGGCACTTTCAGTTTAGCGAAGCCTCGGTCGGAGCCACTCTGCAAAACCACTCAGAGAGGGGAGGAGGAGAGGGATGGGAAGAACATCTCCTCCTACATCGGAACTGGAGTCATTCGACGTGTTGAAAAATTCCCAAATGTTTAGTTTTACTGTCTTCCTCCCACTCCCTAAGCATAACCTACCCACTCTCTACCTGTTCCGAGCTCTAAGCAGAAGTCAAACACTGCCCACCCTTGCGTGCTCCAGCCTCGCAGCTGCAAATGAGCTGCAGCACATCAGAATGTGGGCCATAAAAAACGCCAAAATGAAGCAAGACAAAAACTTTAACAACCCACCCACACATGCAAGCAAAGAAAAGAAACAAATCAAGGGAAAATAATAGGAATAAACAGTCTTTAGCCTCTTTTTATAATTTTTTTTTCAGCTGTAAATGGAAACCATCGTGACAGTGCTGCAACAGATGACAGTCTATTTATTTCCTCTGAAAGATCTACAGCTGTTGGATTCCCCACTACCTCCCAAAAGGCTTATACAGCTTTCAATTAACAAAGGCTAACACCAGAAAATGTGTTTCACTCAATAGCAAATGGCAAGGCCAAGCTCAGGAAGTGCTCATCTTCCTGCAACAGTCGATTTAACAAGCATTAAATCACTGATTATTACATTCCAGAGACTTTGCTGCCCATTACCATCACTTTGCTGATTAATATCATGCTAACTCATGATAATGACAGATTCATAATAGTGAGCTTGGCAATTCATATTCTGAACTAGAGGGCACAATCCTCTATCCTCTTAGGTCAGCCGTGTGCCACAAGCCAACCCCTTTAAAGGAAGACTAGGACAAACCTTAACATCAGAAGAGCTTTTTAAGGAGCTGATCCATATAACCCAGCAGTACTCAGCACTTCCTTGAAGAGGCCCAAGTGAGAAATGCCACCACTTAGACTTCAGCAGAGCCTGCCACTCAGAGACAGATCTTCACTCGACTGTCAGCAAGGAGAAATGAAGCCTGACTCACTGCAGCAGCTTCATGGCAATAAAACTCATCTCAGACCAATACTGGCTTGGTTGAAATGGAGCTGTGCTAAATCAGAACTCGGCCTCCTTCAGGTTTTCAAACATTTCCCTTTACATCAGTTACTTACAGGCTGTACTTTTTCAGGCTCTCCCTGGTATAATCTGGCAGTAACCCTTTCAAGCTGGTGGATTTGCACCAAGCTGCAGCACTCTATCAACTGCATCATGAACGTGAAGGACTCCCAACTTTTTTTTGCCAACACATTACAAAAATTGACTGAAGGGACAAATTGAGACAGATCAATTTTAACAGTTGCTTATGGGTGATAACAGTTATTTCCTTCAGAGAGTCACATTTACCTACACATCTTTTCTTTCTCCTTAGTGGGGATTCTTAAATGCAGCTTCAGAAATCCCAGAAGCCAGGCTAAACCCCTACTAAATTTGTCATTGCTGCAGGATTCGAGTGGCAGCTGCTGCCTGCTGCTGTCCCAACCACTGGCATTTAAATTGAAGCCCATTCATCACATGCTTACAGTCAGACCTGACCCTAAATGAGCCGCTCCAACTTTGTTCTAAAATATTTATTACTTCTCAGTTAATAATACCTTAAGACGAAAAATAAAATCCTAAGCCTGAAACAAGAAATACAACACTTGCATCCCTGCAAAAGGCTGAGCAGGAGGGTCTTGGGCTACTGTTCACATATGTACAGGATATGTCAATGATCCCTCTCATTTCCATCAGTGGATATTTATCCTGCAGACTGTACAAAGTTATTAGTACATGCTGTCAAAAATGTGATGGGAACTATAAGCTTCATTAACTAAACAATGTTTAGAGAAAAAAAATGGAAAGAAAAAGATGCAACACTCCGAGTTTATTTTGATTTTTGTATCGTGGATGATCTCCATCCTATTTCTTCACCCTTGGAACTAAAGTGTATAAGGCATTGGAAACCTGATGGGATGAGAATGTGTTTGTTCCTGTGTTAGTTCTGCAGCCTTCTCGTTCAAGGCTACTGAATTTATTGCCTCTTCTCAAACCAGGGGAGGGACAGGCTGCAGGTATCCAAGCAATTCTGTTTCTACAAGTCCTGCTGCAAAAAGGTGATGAGGCAGAGATGATGTGAATGGAAGGCTGAGCACTAAACTCAGTTCTCAAGGAATTCCTGCAGGACTTTGTCCTAGAGACACAAGCCAGGAAGAGAGGATGCTTTCGCTTGCTCTGCTCTGCACAGGCAACGTGTTTGGGCCACACAGGCAACGTGTCTGGGCTTCCCCACTGGGGCTGAATGAAGCGTGGTCAGGTAGGCTGCTTGCAGGTGGCACATTCTCTGTGAACTCTTCAGATGTAATAACACAGCCAGATCCTGTCGTGCAACAGAGCTCAAAACTGCACGGAAGGCCCAGAATTCGAGCAGGTGCTGAGGACTCGTGGTGGTGGAGGCTGTGAAAGTCCCAACAGACTGCAGAATACTGCACCCGGAGGTTTATGGACTCAGCTAGCAAAAACTAATTCCCTCAGCTCACCCACCCATACAACTTTTCTGCAGATCCAGTCTTAATTCATACAAGAGCCCTGCCAACATGCCTCAGTACTGACTTGCAATGGAGCTAGGAAGAAAGAAAGTTTGTGCCCAGTGGTAAAGACACTAACTTGTGTTTAGAAGATGTGGGTTGGCTTTCTTGATGTGGGTTTGGATAAATCCCCTTTGGTAAGAGGAGAGTGAAACACAATGGGTTTCCTTCTTGTGAAGGGGTGGCAGAAAGATGGAGATGTCACTTGGTACAGCCTCATGAACCCATGTCCCACAGGACTGTGATGCACAGAGGTGGGAAGATCCAGTCACGGAGAGGAGCTGTCTTCAATTAGCAGGGTATTTTCTGCCATGGCATTGCTAAAACCTCAGCCACTGCCCAGTAACTGGTCATCAAATGGTGGACTTCTCATTGCTTCTGAGTACTCAAGTGGGGCATCATTCACACCAACCTTTCCCCTTTCAAGCTGAGGGAGAAAACTTCCTTCAGCAAGTACATGGATCACTTTTCCTCCTCCTGTTCCATTAAAGCAATAAAAACATCACAGCCATCGTTGCTCAGCCAGTAACAGTAAGGAAAGAACACGAAGCAAAAAAATCTCAAAACAGAAAAATACAACAAAAGTGGTTTGTTTCTCATTATATAAATTGTTCTTTTAAATTCAGTGGGCAAAAATCCACATAAATGGGCTAGAGGAATAGGAAACTTCTGCAGTTTGGTCCAATTTCTAATAAAGTATATGGCAAGTCTAAGATTGATTTCTATGGATCTTGGATCAGGCTCACATGGAGAGAATTCAGCACTCTCCAGGTCAGAACAGAAGCCCTACAAAACCACCTTCCCATAGTTCATACCAGGTTTTGGTTTCAGAGATGTGATTGAGAAGGTTTTAAACAAAGTTGAAATTCCCATCCTGAAGTCCAAAGAGGAAAATGAAAAGGGGTTCAAAGAATTCCAAGTGAAAAAGCCAGGAAATCTGCTGAATCAGCCATCTCTGTGCCTCTGCTGTGTGCTCCAGCCCAGATTTGTGTGAGCTGTGTCCATAAAACCAACCTCTATTTGCTACAGCCCTGCTGAGGTCCAAGGGTCATGCCTGCAAATCGGGATCCTTCATTGATTTTCAATATTGTCTTCTCTCCATGGTCTGTTCCCCCTAGACCTTGTCTTTCGCTCTTTTTTCCAGCTCCCTTTGGGTAACTAAAAACAAACCTAATTTTTCTGACTTAAGGCCACCTCCTGCTTTCTGAGGCCTTGTTGAAGGAATGCTCTTGGTCTTTCACACCTCACATCTCTGCAAGTTTTTAGTCTTCTTCTGCTGTGCTGGCTTTGTGGGCTACGAGTGAACGTGTCAAGAGAGTGAGCCACAGACTGTCTGTGTAAAATTCATTCCTTTAATTCGGGTGGGATTTTTGAGGAGCACTCAGAGTTGGCCTCACAGGGAGCTGAAGTCATCAAGAAGAAGAGGTTGGTTAAGACTACCAGAGGGACATATGGGACACTCCACTCATCCCGTTTCTCAGCTCTAAGACACTCCTGTCTAAAAGACACTGTCAAGAAAACCCAGTCCACATAAAACCTGCAACCAGTTGGGTTCATCACTACCATAACTCTTCAACAGCATGAAGACAGAACTTGGAAGGCAACTTCCAAAAAACTTGTTAGTGGCTCTGTACTGCTGTTTTCCTACTTTTAATCCAAACCCCATCAAGTCTCCACTCCCAGGCTTTCAAACACCACAAGCATCTCGTAACTCCTCAGGCTCAATCTGTATCATTGCCTTAACCCTGGATCTTATAGAGCCACGGTGTCCAGCTACGAGCAGCGCGGCGTTGACCGATCCAACCCCGGCTGCTGGAGAACCCCTCCATCCCTCCACCTCCCGTTCCTTCCAAGTGCCACTTCTGCTTGACCTTACCTCGCCCCGTCGCGCAGCGCAGGGAGACCAGCTCCAGCCTGCCGCACGCACCGGGGCTTCCTGACTTCCCGGCACTTCTCATCTGAGGGATTTTGTAGCGGTCCTGGAAATGGGAATTAGCCATGCCTGGAGGGTCAAGGTTGTCAGGCCTCCATGTGGAAGTGCACACGGGTTCGAGAACGGAAAGCTAACAAAAGTAGATTCTGTGCCAGGCTGAGAGAGGAAGAAGATAGCAACAAACTGACAGAAAACAGCTTCTGTGACTTTCCAGCCCAGCCAG
>VWZY01007438.1:1271971-1282811 GCA_013399075.1 Chloroceryle aenea | reverse complement strand
CAGAAAAAGCAGGAATAAAAGGGGGGGAAAGGGGAGAGGGAGAGGGAAAGGAGGTAAAGGAAAAGAAGAAGGGAAAGGGAAAAAAGAAAGGAAAGAAGAAGGGAAAGGGGAATTCTTTACCACTATTCAGTGTACTGAATAATGTTAGGGAAAGAAATCTCACTTCAGCTATGGTAATCACGTACTAGCTAATCACTCAGGATCCTTTACTAATGAGGATGGATTTAAAAGCGTTCAAGACTTGATGAGCTCAGACAGTCTGGATAACATAATCCTCTGGCCTTGCAGTAATGTTGTTAGCACAAAACGTATTGATACATAAATAGGAACGAACATGAAAACACAGCTAACGAAGTTAACAACAGACTTAGCTGGTGCCAGCCAGCCTAGGTCAGCTAACAACAGAAGTAGATTCTAACGATGACAATTTTCCATAGCTCGTAATCCAGCTTCACAGCCTCTACTCGAGCGAGTAAATCCCGCCCAGTGAGTTGTACCAGTTCCCCCTGACCACAGCGAAACGGTGTGGAAATGGTTCCTCTGAACATGTCAGGTGAAGGAGGGGTTGGGGTAAGCTATTAAAAATCAAACTCTGAATTAGCCAAGAAGACAAGTAGTGAGGCCTGACAGGAAGGGATCAGAGGAGAGGTGGGGCAGGATATAAACTTTATATCCATTTTGGGTGGTTGATTCTGGCTTAGCAGGAGGCAGGTCCCATGGACTGAATGTCTGCTGAATCCACAACAAGCACCAAGGTGCAACAGGGGTAAGACTGAGGAATGTATTTCAAAAGCAAGCACCTAATCCAAACTAAATGCTGATGTGGACAACCCCAAATTTATTTTCATGAGGTAGCATGTCAGCCAAAGTGTCAATAGCTCTCCACGTGCCAACCCTTACCCTGCCACAACAGCACAGGAAGGTAACTTGACTTAATCACCATTAAGAGCACTCGTGAGGTATCTCCAGGAGTCCTGCAGGCAGGCAGCACCTTACTGAGCTCCCAGAGGTCCCATATACCTGAACTCCTAGACGGTGCTTTTGGGTGGGCTGCCAGTGCTGGAGGGAAAGATTAATACGAGACATCCCGACCCTGCAATAAACACTCAACAATACTTCTTCCCATTAGAACTTAGACCTATTCTGGTTTATCTGCTGAGCCACCACATTTGGAGGGTCGCCTCTGAGGGAGATCAGGTTTGATCATGACAGAAGATACTGGGAAGGTTTTCCAGGTGGATGCCAGTAATTCACTCCCGGACAGCAAGTCAGAGCAACTGACTTGTTGTACCTGTTCTACCCGGAGATGTCCTCCAGCCTTCAGGGAGGGCTGCAGTGCCCTCCCTGTGCAATCGGTGCTGCAGAATCACAGGGCTGACAGACGGTCCCAGGGAACGAGCTCTTATCTAGTAAAAATACAGAACAAAACCAGCACTGCAGCAGCTCAGACTGTCAGGCATCGTTTGTCTCTGGTGCTTACATGACCTCCACTATCAGCGTTTCTGCTCAGTGCCCTCCTTGGTACTGCTGGGAAGATCCTGAGAGGCTCTGCTGGCCGGTGTCAGGGCGCTGGTTATGGAGTGCATGCACGAACCCACTGCAGGGTGCAAACTTCCCCTGTACCAGCCACACCTCTAGTGACAATACGAGGATGAAAGGACAACCTGGGTCCCTTCTCAGAGAAGAGAGAGATGCTTTAACCCATTTCCTCAGNGGAGTGCATGCACGAACCCACTGCAGGGTGCAAACTTCCCCTGTACCAGCCACGCCTCTAGTGACAATACAAGGATGAAAGGACAACCTTCTCAGACAAGAGAGAGATGCTTTAACCCATTTCCTCAGAACCACATAGGAAGTCTGCAGCACGCCGTAATTCCTTCGGGACACAACTTGCAAATCTTTTTTTGTGGTGTAGCAAACTACAATCTCAATGAGTCTGATTATTCATTTACTGTTCATTGTCCTTGTGCAGGAGGATCTGCAGCCTCACCCTGGGAGAGAGTGCCACCTCACTGTGAGAGGTGTGGGATATGATGGGAGGATGAGGCCAGTCCTGGACAGAAAGGGTTTCAAGAAGGCAAAGCTCTGCAGGGGCTGGGTGCTGCTGTGGTAACCACAGGGTGCTCAGTTGTCTGTGGTTGTGAACACCTTCCCAGTCACAAAGCACCTAAAGAGCTATCAGAAAAAAAAGGCATTGTGTCCTGAGAGGAATCCCTGACCTCTGACACTTGCTTTTGTGCTGATGTGAGCCCAGAAAGGTGAAAGAGCAAAATCTTCCACTCCCAGGTGTGCCAAACCAGAGAAGGTCATTTTCTCCAGTGGCAACAAACGCAGCAAATTCCAGGCAGTCTCCTGACAGCTCTTACGTAAAGAAGCAGCATCTTTGTGTTTCCTGGACTCTTACCCTGAAAAAAGTTCAGCCTAATCTAAAACCAGCCCAAACAACCTGACCACAACACACTGAAAGAGGGAGACCCTGGGACACTCGCAGTCAGAATCATAACCAGCTGCTACCTGCTACACACCAACCTGCCCCGCTGAGATGCCACAGCCCCCTTCCCTCTGCTCACAACCAGAGCGAAAGGCCTCCCTGAGCCCAGCAAAAACCCCAAGCAGAGAGACCTTAAATGCCAGAGGGTCCAGCTGTGCCTATAAACTATAGTGAGGCAAAGCTGCCCGTGCTTATCAGTGGTGATAGCCAGAAGTGCAAGCGAGGCCCCTGAATGGCACAAGTGTTCCTGCCTCGGTCACAAAGACATCATTTCCCTGGATTTTATTTTATTTATAGGTATGCTTTTATTTTAATAGCCTTTTTTTTAAGACCTTAGGCTAAGATGGCCTTGCTTCCCCAGGGGTCTCACTAAAAGCCAAACTGCACCCGACTCACCAGTGTAACTTAAAAAGTTAAGCAGTGGTTAGGGACAAGCCACCTCATTCTTTCCAGCCCTGGAATCTTAGTGCATATGAATTTTGGATACCGCTGCAAAAGTGGCACATTACAAATTAGCAACAGTTTAGTTTATTAGTCCCCAAGTGGATTTATTTATGGCACAGAAAATATTGCTATAGGTTCCCTGAGACTGGGAGCGTGACGTCACTGAAATTAAAAGGGATTTCATGTGCGAGGCTGTGCCAAAACAGACTTACTCCTATTGTGCTTTCAACATGTGGTATTGTTTTACCATATACTTCTTCAGTTTGATGCCTTCACACCTTACAAAGATCTCCTGCTGCAGCAGCTGATGGTGGATTCAGCTGATGTTACTGCCACGGGCACGGAGGGAGCCAAACATAATGAGATCCTGGACTCTTCAGCCCTCCTTCCACTTCTCCAGGGAACAGGCCAAGACATGCTTAAGAGTCTTGGACAAAATTATGGTGGAAAGCACTTTTTGCTTCACCTAGTTCCTCCTCAAGGCAAAAGAAGCAGACTCCTTCCTAAGTCATGTGGGCACACACAGGAATAGCCCCCCGCATGGTTTCTCATTTGACACCAGCACTATCTGTGACTCACAGCAAGGTTTCGGGACTCCAGGTGCCCCTGACTGCTCAGAGACAATAGGATCACACAGGTTTGTTAGTGGTGAGGTGGATAGAAAGAGGTTTCTACACAGGGATTTAGTTTCAGCAACATCTAAACTACAGTGATTAATTCCCTCTTGTTATAGAGCAACAGAATAAAAATCCCTTCCCATTTACATCTGGAGAAACTGAGGCACATCTGCATATATGGTCCTGCTCATGTATCAATGACCCCACGTTGTCTCTGCTGAAGCAGTATGTTCAGAGGCAACACTACAATGTGCATCTCCAACGCTCAAGAGTCAGAACAGGGTCCTTCACCATCACGAAACATGTACCCAGGAACAGAACCAGCTCTGGACAGAGTCAGGAGCCCCTCCACAAGATGAACTTCTGAGCACAGCTCCTGAGCACGGCAGAGAGAGGAAGGGGGAGCCAAGGAGCTTCATCCTGCTTTGCTCCCACACAGCCGTGAGCAACCCCTTATTAATGCAACTCCTTTCTATGACTTAGACCAGCTCCGTGCTTGCCCGGAAGGAAATAAGCCAATATATGAACTTCTAGTAGCTGGTGCAGTTTGATGGTATCTCTTCTTTTCAAAGCACTGGCAAAGAATGACCCGTGAACTCAGTATGTTATGCCTGGGTTGGAAAGTAGCCACTGCAGGATGCACGTGTAATATCCTTTACTTGAATGTCTTCCGTCTGAGCTGCTGGTGTAAGAGGTTATACTCATCAGCAAGACGCTGCTGTTTATCCCAGCTGTGGCTTGGCCCTTCAGCAATGCAGGTGTCGCCTCCCCACCCCACAGAAGGAAAAACTGCTGCGCTACACATCTGAGTGAGTCTTCCAAGGCCACACACTGAGGAAACAGCATCGCCAGGACTAGAATCAGGAATCCTGAGTGCCCGACCACAGACACAATCCGCCGAGACCACAGCTGCCTGAGACAGCCAATGCCCACTCTCCTGGACTGCAGTAAAATAAGTAAAAAAGCAGAGTTTGGTTTTAGTGCTGGCTGGACATGCTGGACCAGCTCCCAGCTCCTGGGGAGGGAGTGGAAAGGACATCAGTGCTTACAGAGTACACAGGGAAGGTCCCAGTTTGTCCCACACCCACCACTGCCTATGCAGACCGAGCCCATGCGGTGAGCCTGGGCATGGACCCAGCAGATGGGTTATGATGGGAGGCCATCGACATCTGGGTCCCTTTGCAGGCTTTCCTGCAGGGGTGCATGAGTCTGGCTGGTGTGAATTCCTATTGCTAAAGATGTTTTGAGGCTACCTGACTGTGCCCCTGTCCCTGGCTCCCCATCAAGGAGAGAGAAGATGCTGAACAGGAGAGGAAAGTGGAGGCTGTACTCCTTCCTTCACTCAGTCTCCTCAGTGAGGATGAAGTTGATGTCAGTCTGTCTTTCTCCTGAGGAAACCAAACCTCCTGAGAGCTTTTCACCCACTGCTTTACTGCAGAAGAGTTAAAGAAAGAAATACTTTAACAGCAGAGAGCCGCTTGCGCTGTGTGTGCCAAGGCTTGGGCTGTGTAGCAAGGCTTGGTTCATCTCCATGGACAGCTTTCAGGGACATAATCTTGATCTTCATCACAAGATGTTACTCATAAGATTTCAGGCCAAGTCTTGGCAAAGCTCACACAACCTGTTACCTTCTGCCTGGGACGGGAGATGACAAGACTTGACTGAAATGTTGGGCTTCATCCCTTCCCACATGAGTCAACTGGATGCACTGAATTCAACAGAGTTGCCTCAAAACAGGTTCTCACCACCAGCCTCCTTTGTTTTCGAAACAACTTTTGGCATTACTGAGTACCTCTGTTTCTAGCACCCAAGGCCAAGATGCTGATTACCAAATTGCTAATTTTCATTACTACCTGGCATGTAGAAAACAAAACCAGCTACATGTGCCATTACCACAAGAAGGAAAAAAAAACCCCAACAAAACCTATCCAAATAAGCAACAAATCCGAGAACGCTGCGCTGGAAGATAAATCAAACCTCCCTCTAACAAAACACTTTCTGTGGCATTCCTCCCTGCCTGCGTTTGTGTTTCTCTTTTTCCTAAGGGATATAATATTTAGCATAATAGGAATTGTGGGTTGCTTTATGGAGCAAACAGTTGGGTTTGCTAGAGGGATTTGCTTTGACAGGGGTACTGTTTTCTGATGGCTACCTGGCTACTCCAACTGGCTTGGCACCTGCAATTTATTCATCTCTTTCTTCCCAGAACATGTGCAGGTCAAAAGCAGCAAACCTAATTCCTCTGGAAATTTGTGCCTGAACACGTAGTTCTCTCTGTTGATAGAAACATGAAAATAAAGCTCTGCAACCTTCAGCACCTGCCAAGGAACATCAACTCTTGACCCTTTTGGAACTATTTTGAACCAGCACTCTCTGTCTCTTCCCCCACCTCTAGATCCTACCTTCTTCATTGCTTCAGAAATTGGAAGCTGGCCTCTTTTTTTTTCTATCTTTTCATTGGATAAGAAGCAGAAATCTCTCATCCAAAAACCTGCAGTGTCCTGTTTTGTCTCACTGGAGCGGGTAGGTTCACACACCCTGGAAAAATCAGGAATTTCTCGCAAGCAGATAAACACCGCGGCGCTGCAGTCTGCCTCCAGCCGGCTGTTTCTGGCCCTTTCCTCCACTCGCACAACCCCTTCCAGTTTCTCTTGGTTATGAACTGACCTGACTGTTTGCTCTCCCAATCCCCAAACTGCAGAGCTATAAGGTACCTCCACCAGCCTCCTCTTTTGTGGCACTGAGTGGAGCAAAAGGAAGGGGCAGCAGAGACTGTGGCTTCAAAACCTAAGAGGTGATGTCGGGTGGATTTTTTTGTAACCAGACATGGAGCAAATGGATCTGAATTGTAATTCCTGCTCCAAGCGTGTTGGGTTTTTTCAACTTTTATAATCTGTTCACCTGGAGGGCTTTTCATCCAGAGATGTCAGCATGGTTTTATTGTTTGTTCTCCCTCTGCAATGCAAAGGGGCCACATTTCTGCTCAGCCGGCGACCAAGCACGGAGCCTGTCTTCCTTCCAAGCTGAGAACAAAGGAGGCAAGTTTTCAAAATTTCTCCTGCAGCAAAACTCGGGGAATAAAAAGAAACACGACAACGAACAATCTGTTTTGAACCTGCTGATTTCATTTCAGCAATAGCAAAATTGTTTCCTTTTCCTTTGACACACTAACAACATCTAATTCTAATTCTGGAGTATAATAGATGCAGAAATTTTATGTCAAAATGAAAAAAAATATTAAAAAAATAAATCAATCAACTCAATAAAGCTCAGCTATAGCAAATCTTTAGTGAAATGAAAGATGAAGCCAGCCATTTGCCATCATAATCAACACAGGCCAGGGAATCATACTCAGTGTCAACGAATGTGCCTTATTTTTAAGGAAAACTGTGCAGTCAGGATCTAACTGATCACTCCTCACCACTTCTCAGATTCCACTGGTGTTGACCCACTTGTGTCTTGATGAAATAACTCTAGCACTAATCTTTTGTTAACATTGCAAAATGACGTGGAAGGTTTATGAGCAGGACAAGTTTTGTCAGCAAAGGCAGCATCTTTCCACTACAGCAGCTGCAGTACTTAGAAAAAATAAGCAAAGCATTCGGATACCCAAGCTCTCCCTCCTTCCTACCACACTCACAGATTTAAGGTCAGAATTGATTGTTAGATTACTTCATCTGTCCTCCCTTCAGATGCTTAAACCTGAAATAACCTAAATATAAAATATCCCAAGTTGTCAGACCAATTGCATTGTTTCAATATGGTCTTGAGGCAGACACCTCACACACACCCCCAGCCCCCCCAAAGACACAGAAGATGCCTCTTGCAGGAAGGCTCTGGGTTGAATATGAAAATCACACCCGCTCTAAATCTCATCAGGAGATTGAGAAGCCAGCCCTGTGTGGGTGACTCGTCTCAGAGCAGGTAATCTCACGGGCTGTCAGAACAGGGCCCTTTTTTAATCAGAGTTCCACCACCATCCATTTCCTGCTGCTGGTGGTAGTTTTCTTGCTCTTGGGTACACACAAGTGTTGCTTGGTACCCAGTATTTGTATCTGGTCATGGAATAGAGGTACCTCCTGACATCCAACTCAGCATGCTAAACAGACAGAGCTCCTTGCGTCTACCACTGTAAGAAATATTCCCAAGTTTCAGTCGTTTTGCACTTTTTCCCATCAACTGTTCAACGTCCTTTGTGCAACGTCAAAGGAAATCCACGTTCTAAGTAAGGCCAGCCACCAGTGCACAGGCATCTAGCACAAGAAGTGGGCATAAAGGGCTGTTCCATCCCTAGAGCAGGACTTTGACACCCCTGCAGTAAAAATGTCCTACGGGACCCTCTGTGCCTACTCTAGAGACAGCAGAAATTCATCATTCCTCTGAACTGCAAGACATCATTAGTTATATATGAAGTAGCACAGCAGCTTTCTGGGTCAAACCTTGCTCTCCTACCCAGGTGGTGACTGAGGTCCATCGCAGCGCACTCCGTCAGCACCACTGCTCAGGATCTACAGCATCAGGCTTCGTTTCACCTCCTCTCCCAGCCACGAGTGGGAATGTTGGGTAAGTAGCTGCACTGAGTTGAATGGGTCTGCCCAGATGATGGAGGAATGACAGAATCAGTCATCAAACAGGCAGAATTCCCACTGGTGGCATAAAAATGTCAGGACTATATCATACTGTAAATGTCACTCGTTTCTGGCAACGTCTTTTTATTTGCATTGTTTCTAGAATAAATATTCTTTTCTAAAAATGTCAACGAGAAATGCCACTTAGTTTCTGATAATGATGACAAAGAGAAGATACATGGGAAGCTAAGTACTAGAGTTTCCCAGAAAATCATAGGGGATTTTCTAATGGAAAATATTGCACTTTTGTTGAAAAATCCCTAATCCTTTGGCTACCCACCAAAGTCTCTTGGAATGAACAATATTAGGTTTGGCCAATGGGCTTTCAATGTGGGTCCAATTTCTCACAGAAAGGCACACACATTTGGGTTAAAAGAGAAATCCCCAGCAAGTTGCAGTGTGAAGAACTCAGCTGTCCACCACAAGACGTTTAGGTAGCATTTTTTAAACGACCTGTATCGGATATGTCACCGGTCCTGACACTGCGGTCAATGAACTCAGTCCACTGTAAAGCATTTAGCACAGAGAACACCAGGGATCTCCTCCCATCTATAATTCAGCCTGGCATTCTGCTGATGAGGATTTTCCAGGGAAAGCTGTAACCCCCACTGCTTTGCTCTAATGTTAGTGATTTATACAGAAATACAGACAGATATATGTGCCTGCATATATATTACATACAAATACTCTGAAGTGTGTGATATCTTTATTTTCTGTCAAGAAGTGTCCCAGAAACCACTTAATGCGGTTATAAATTTTCATTGAGGATTTCCCTGCTTTTATAAGCAACTATATATGAGATTAACACTTCAGAGAATAAAAGGAAGCTTTATGAAGAGCTGGATCATCCTCAGTCACCGCAAAGTCTGAACTACGATTCCCCCAGTATTTCCTGCCTGTGGTAATTAAAGATGCAACCCTAGATTTGCATAACTTCTAAAAATCAATCTTATTCTAGTCCCATATTTTCAAAAATTAAAGTTTCTGATATCTTTCTAAGTGCAAAGCCTGGTTTTCTACCTATATTGACTACAAAGGAGTGCAGCATTAGTCGCTTACGATGGATTCTCATCGCTCAAAGTGAGCTGTGTTACTTGTGCTGCCGTATGGTTTGCACCCAGGAAGAAGTAAATAAATATCACGTCAAGTCCTACGATGATGCACGTCACACGATGTCTGTGGTGTGTGGTTTGCCAATCTAAAAAAGAGTTTATATAAATGGAATATGGCTTGTTATAGATACAAAAATCCAGATGGAGAAAGCAAATCAAGTCACAACAAATTCTTTCAGTGCTATACTCTAAAACTGGGTAGAAAGGAAAAAACTTGAAACTGTATTTACAAAGTACCTGACCTCAAAGATCTTTCTTTGTGCCTTTTCCCATGAGGGCCGACAGTAACTGACAGTAATATAGCTGAGATCAGGTGGGCAGCAGCACAGTCAGAACAAGCCCTTCCTGGTTCCAGAAACCCCATATAACTCATCCTTACAAGTTTTGGCATCGTGTACGGAGCTATTCTGGAAACAAGTTCTTGCAAGTTATAATCCAATGTGTGAATGTATCTCAGCTCCTCTGAGGAAAACAACTGCTCCGAGCTTTTACCCAAGCTTTCACAGGTCTGAAAGCCAACAGACAGGGATTATACTTGAAAACCCTCCCTGCTTCTCAAAATCCCCAGTGTTGTCTTTGAAATTTCGCCATTTGTTTGGAAAAAGGCACACAAGTCTGTTCAGCTCAGTCTCAGCAGCACCTCCTCAAGTACCCCAGCTCCTGGGGAAAGCATGCTTTGCTTTCCAAAAACACCTCTTATTTCTGGGAGAAAAGAAGGGATTCCTAGGGTGAGGTGGAAGCACTGCTGCATTGACGTGCAGGGGGGAGCCTCCAGCGTACGGGATCACTCCCCACACTGAGGCTCCCCCTCTGCGCCGAGCGGGCCTGACCCCAAGGAAAACATAAGCAGAGCTGAACTTCCCACCAAAAAAAGGTAACTCTGACAAGGTGAGAGCTTCAATTCCCCCTCCCAGTAAAGCCGTGCTGTCCACACCTGCCGATTAGGCTGGAGGCACGGTGCGATGCCCTATTCCCTCGGCTTGCACGCCTGCCAGGCTTTGACACGACCGTGCTCCAAAACCAACTCTTCATCAAAGTTGTCTTGCATTCAGCTGAAATCAAAGAGCCTGAACAGATGTCTCTAAATATATTTCCTCCTTGTAATGATGGCAAATAAAAGCAGTGTCCTCTAACACGTTCTGTACAGCATCTGTAACGCTAGTGCCGCAAAGGGAAATCAAAAGAAATGGGGTAGGATGTTATGTGTGCTGTGTGCTCGGAGAGTATTTTAAACTCCCTTAGCCTCTGTAATGAAAACCACACTGTCTGAAAGAGAAACACTGCTGATTGTTAACTGTAGGTCTGTTGGAAATAAAGTGAGGGACACAGGGAAAGGGAATTTCACGTAAATCTAATTTCTTCTGTGTCAAACAGCGCTACTGTATTTCCTTCCATCTGCAAGGATACCCTCCCTATGAAATGTGGATGAATGTTATTACAGTCTGCAATAAGCAGAGTTCAAAGTGGGGAAAATTTGGTTCAGATTTGGATTCGGCAGTTCAGAAGTTTCTTCACACTTTCTTCAAACGGCCCGGAAAAAAAAAAAAA
>VWZY01007438.1:1253084-1271957 GCA_013399075.1 Chloroceryle aenea | reverse complement strand
AAAAAAAAAAAAGAAAAAATCACAAGCTTTGACTTGCCAATCTTATATAAAACCCTTTACGTGAATCAGGTTGCTATGCAAAGTAGCTAGGATTTAAGTAAATATTTATAAATTTTGCTTTTTCAGCAGAACTAAACTGGATTATCTTGTGGGAAGGATACTGACTGGGATAAAAGAGCTACCTCACAGTTCCCAGTTCTGTCTGTTACCCCCTGGGTGACTCTGGGCAAGTTATTGCTTCTCTTTGTGCTCCATCCCCTTTCTGTAAAAGAAAAAGCGCTTTTTCTCCACCCTTTCTTTTCCTTAACTATCTAGAGCAGCCTGCCCTATGTGAGTGAGCAGCAGCAGTGGCACAGGGACAGTGGGCTGGGAAGCTCTGATGTCTGCTGGCACCTCCCGGTGCTACTGCAATGGACATCAATAACAGAAGAGCTCTTTGTAACAACTGCCACCCAATCCTGACTCTCCTAGGACATAAGCAAAGAGGGAAGCTAAAGGTCACTGTGCCGAATGGAGATTCCAAATGAAGGTTTGAAATGGGCTTTTAGTTACTGAAATACAGGATTTCCTGCCCATCTCTAGCAGATGATGCTCTGGTTCATCCCTGATGCTGCTTCCACACCTCACAACTCTGGGCTCCTTGTTCTCCTTGTCTCCTCCTGGGATGCCTGGTGGCAAAGTCCAAAGAGCACCTCAAAACATGCATTACCAAAGCTCAAACCCAAACCCTGCTGCACCTCCTGGAACTTCCTTCCTCTTAATATCCCCATCAGCTTTCCAGACTCCTTCTCACATAGAGTTCTGGCACCAAAAGTAAAACACAAGCTGTAGACACCTCCCCAACCAAGAAGAAACTGACAGGACCTCTGTGTCCCTGAGAAACCCTGGCTAAGAGGAGAGGGTGTTCTGGAGCCAGGTTCCTGTGCTTGCTCCCAGACCCAACAGCCCTGCTGGCTGCAGCTCCCAGGAAATCTCTGTTCCCCCTGCATCTCAAAGCCCTCACCTTGGAAGCTGGACCTACTCACCACTCGAGTTTCCCCCAGGGACCATTAACTTTTCTATCAGTTATTATTTTCTTGTCAGATGGGTGGAATAAAGACCCCCAACACACATACAGATCTGTTCAGTCCTGAAAGGACTGGGAGCTCCCTGCTCAGTCTTGAAGGGACCACCATATCCCATTACAAAGTCCCAGACTAAATTCACTTCCAACAGAAAGTCATCTCCCTTTGGACGGGTAAAGTCTACCTTTTGAAATATCCACATGTTGTCTCAGCAACTCTCCTTTATGGCTGTTTACATTGGATAAGAAGTGGAACACAAAGCAACATTCAGACGAAGAAAGTGCTCAGAAGCAGTAAAATACTGTGTTATCTATTTTTTTTTAGCTGGATAAATTGAGCTTGCTTTGCATTACTGTTGGCTGTCTTAGCCCAGCTCTGAAAGTGAGAGAGAAAGAGAAAGGGAATCTTTAAAGGCAACTCCCAGGAGGACACTAATATTTTTAATAGTTTGTGGGTTATGAAACAAATCTGTGTTAGCAGTATTATATATCTCAGCCTGACCCATTGGGGTGTTTCCAGGCTCTTTAATGAAACTAAAGCACTAAGGCAGCATTGCCAAGAAAGCAGATTTATTCACAAAGAAACGTTTGCAGAACTGGAAAGCGTAGGCACGAGTGGGGCTGTCACATACTAACGCACGGTCTTGTCACTCACATCACCCTTTAGCACACCAGCTTAACTCTTGTCACTGCTGGATCACAGGTCACACCTTTTTTCCTGCCATCTGCTCTGGCCTTTTCCTGGTTTTCGGAGCCCCCAGCACAGCACCACATCAATAGGGGACAAAACCTGTGCTAACAGCAAAACTTGATCTATAGCCTAAGAGAGCTGAACAGAGAAAGAAAAAAATATACACAAACACCAGGGACCTTTTTATTTTTTTTCTTCTTTTTCATTTTACGGTGTGAAATAGGACCCAAACTAATCAATAGAGCTCAGTGGGAGTGCATAATTATTAATAGGCCCTACACGGGGCCTCAGAAAATATGCAGTTCTCTTGGAAGTTTAAAAGGTCAGTGTGAATAACTAAACCATACTTTTCTTGATACTTATTCTGCAGTGAAAAAAATAATTCATAAGGAAATCAGTTTAGGGAAAAAAAAAACCCAAACCAAACAAAACAACCAACTAATTCTCATGTTCTATCAGGGTGGTTTAGGAGTCTTTCCTATGTCTCCTCCATGTACCTTTTCTGGCGGGTTAATGGACCGTGTTTTATTCTCTGCCTAACTTCCTAGAGCTCACAAATCCCAGTCCTTTTTCACTGTTTTTTTGTTACAGAACTTGACTGCGTGCTGCCCAAGAGGAGGGATGAAAAATGGCACGGGCCTGGAAGAACCGGCAGCAGCGCGAGGCAGGCCAGACGGAACCCCCGGGGCCTGCGGTGCGCGACGCGCAGCAGCCCCAGGTACAAGCCACTCTGCAGACTGATACCTGTTGGCATGCAAAACACAGGACATGATTGATGGGCACCATGAAGGGCCCAGAGCTTTGAAGGAGCCCAGGCATCAGAAGGCACTGCCATGAAAAATGCCAAACGAGGCCCAGGTCCTCCTGTAAGAGCCCAGACGTGGTTAATGCTGAAGCCAAAGAGGCTGCGCTCTTTCAGGAAAGCTTGGGAGCCTGTGATGAGGCAGCAGGAGGCTCTGGCAGCACTCCTGGGATACACATCAGGTACACAAGGTAACCAGCATGAGAAAAGCCTCCTGGCAAGATGGAATGGTGACACACCGAAGATGCCACGTCAATGGTTTAAACATGCAGCAAGGTTGCAGCTACAGCCAAGATCCTGATGGAAGCAATCGCTGCCTGGTGTGAGGCAGAGCCCTGGCGAGAACCTCCCGGCACCAAGCCAATGCTGCAGAATATTCTGCAGGGCTATGCAGCCCAGGTGGAAATGACCCCTGGGAGAAAGATTGGCATGGATCTTACTCATAGGACACAGAGGCCAGGTCCATCCTCAGGACAGGCATATAGCTTTCTCCCTCACTTCTCAAAGGAATTACCTCCAGCCTTCCTCATGTGTTTCTCTGGACACAGTTCCTACACCCACCTGAGTGATGCTGGAATATGTCAGAGAGAGTTGAGGACAAGTGAATTCTGTATTTGTATGAATTCCAAATAGCAGAAGAAACTGCCCCAGGCTGGGGGGACTGTGGATGATGTCAAGTACGATGGACAAACCAGGTTTACCCTTCCCTCATACCACGGAATGAAAGCTGCATCCTGTGATGTGTCAGAGGGTGGCCACCATGTGTGGGCATGAATTGTGTGGACAGCTGAACACAACTCCAGTGGTGGAGCAGAGTGCCAGGGCATGCTGGCAGGCTGTGCAAATAGATGTCCTAACTCTTACACCCTAGGGAAAAGACCATCAAGTACCATTTAATATGAGCCTGGCCTCCATCAGAGGTGAGCTGCACACCATCAGAAGGCAGGTGGGGATGGGGACAATGTCTACGTATCTGCCTATAAATGTGGCCACTGGAATCTGAATGAGCCAGATCCTTGCCCAGACATTGTCTGATAACCTTTATCTCGTGCTTCTGTTGTCACCTGCTCTGTTGGGCAGTGTCAGGGGGTGCAGAGAATGCTGTGGCTCAGTGCAGAAATACCCACTAACTGGCCGGGTTTCAAGCTGAGCATTTTTCTCAGCAATGAAGTCATTTTATTACTCTGCTCTCTACCCAGGCATGTGCAGCATCTGGTTAATATATTGCTGGGTAGCTCCTAGCTCCATCCCTGCCACATTGCAATACACACAAAAGGCAAACTTTCCAACACTTCTCTTGGGTACCTGTTCCAGGCACTTACAGACCTGGTTAGGAGCATTTTCCAAGGAGCCAGCCTGCATTTTCCCATGCTTAATTTAGTTATTGGAATGTCTGCCATTTATATGTGTTCTCCTTGGCTCCTGCACAGGTCAGCTACTATAAATCAGCCCAGTATCGCTGACTGTAATGGAGCTACAGTAACTTACAACAGCTGAGTATCTGGTTTATGAATGCAGTTCCCAGAGCTTCATGTTAAATACAGCCCAAGGCTGGGGCATTTAAACAAAATGAAGAGGTTATGAAAGGTACATACCCGTCTTTCAGTTCAATATTGTTTGTCCTAGATACTTACTAGGTGATGAAAGGATAAATAAACAGACCCCAGGCATGGTGATGTCAGGCACTGGTTTTGCCAGTGGTATTTTCTCTGTACAAGGAGTGCATGTGAAACAAATGAAGAAACAGGTGAGAGTGAATGTTTGGCTGCCAAACTTGGCCACAGATAAAACATGATGAAGATATTAACCCTGTGGACTGGAATGTGCAGGGAAGGATACCTGGGGAGGGAAAGGAAATCAGCATGGCCATTGAAAGCCCTGCCTAAGTACCTGCTGGCAGCTAATGAGGAGGTGCACAAGGAATTCACTTCTGAAGCCACATCAGTCATGATACTTAATGCCCTATTCCCATCTGGTGAGGCAAGGAATTGAGTTTGCTGTGCTTTTCCCTGATCTTGCTCTTCTCCAAATCTGTGTAGACACAGAACTGCGTCCAGGTCAGGCTGCACACACCTAGGTGGCAGAAGCTTCACATTCTTCATTCAAAACACTTTTTCTCCAGCAACAAGAGAAAGCAAAAAGGGACAGGTGGCCTCCAATGAAATAGAAACCCCACGGAAAACACCTCCAGCTGATGGATTCCTAGCAGAGTCTGGGTTTGCTTTGGGGTGTGTGTATTTTTGAAGCACTGGACACAGGCATTTTGGATTTCTTGAAACTACGTAATTCTGCCCAAACTGAAACACCTTCAGATTTGCAGCAGGAAAACCCATCATACTTTCCGCATCTTTTTACCTTTGCTGTAGCCACAAGTGTGAAGGGCTGAGCTTTCAAACCCCAGGTCACTAGCACAGCCTCAGCCACCAATGTCACCAACGCCAGCCAGAGCAGGGCAGCTCTCAGCACGGGAAGGTAACTGCAGCCACCACTGCCATAAGGCTGCACCACGGACTGCTGTGCTGCCTCTGCTCCCTGACACAGGAAAGCACTTCTCACCAGGACACCCTTCATCTCCCACCTCTTCACAACCCCACCAAGCCCGACCCAACATCTCCATTCAGGGAATGTTCTCCTGGAGACAAGATAAAAGCATACGCCCCACAACCTGTGACAGCACGATCTGAAATCAGCTGCAGGATTTGACACAGCCAAGCTGAGCCAGGAGAGACCCCAGCTGGCAGCTCTGCCCACCCTTGCACTGCAGGAGGGAACTTTCTGCTCCCGGTACCTCTCTTGGTCCATGGCTTAGAGAGGGAAACCAAATGACCGTCTAGGACCAGAGCTCTAACTGCAGAAGCTGTGCAGCTCCCATGGGAATGGAAAACACTCTGTTAGCCTTCATCAAACGCAGTGAGAAACGGTCTCTTCCCACAGAGTTTATTATATTAGACAGCAAGTTGGCATATCTCTGGCTAGAACCTGTGAAAACAACTCCACAAACACTGATCAGACATGTTCTAGGTAGAGGGGGACAAGAAAGATTAAAAACAAACCAAAAATCAGCTAAGTGTGGCCGTGGCAAATTGCTGTACTGAACACAGCCACAGAACTCCTCTCCCTCGCACAGGGTTGCCCACCACTGACAATAGTGCAAAGGGCAAAGTGTTGCAACTGGTTCCAGGCTAGGATAATGCCAAACGGGGAAAAGAGACCCCTAAGCTTTTGATCAAGAAGGAAAATGTTGGTAGGAGTTCCATCCTGTGACCCTTCGGTGAGTCTGCTATCTGACATCTGGGGAGCAAAGGAGGGGAGCAGGACAGCATTCCTCCCCAGAATGAAGAGAAACAAAATCAGCTGTTTCTTGCCTATTAAAGTAATGTCACCAGCGATGTCACTTCCTCGCTTACTATTTTGGTCATTGCCATAATTTACAGAGCATTTGGCCAACCTTCCTTAGAAACTTCCCAGAAAAGAAAATGCCAAAGCCACCTCGGCAAATATAACAACAAACATTCTTCTGTGTTTTAATAACGATAAGAATTAAAGACTCTTCTAAACCACATGACTTTCCTTTAAAAGGCAAGTGAGAGTCCAATTTACAGTTACTAATTTTTAGGCATCAAGCAAAACTCCTAAAATAATCTTCTGGTTATTATTTACAGTCTTCTCTCTCCCTCTTCTTCTTTTATATTTGCAAATGGACTTTCAAGATGGTGAAAATATGTGAAATGTACTGACAGATCAACAGAGGCTACGAGGATGCTGAAGGGACTGGAACATCTCTTAGGAGGAAAGGCTGAGAGCCCTGGAGCTGTTGAGCCTGGAGAGGAGAAGCCTGAGAGGGGATCTGAGGAATGGTTACAGAGATCTGCAGGGTGGGGGGCAAGGAGAAGGGGCCAGGCTCTTGTCAGTGGTGCCCTGGGATAGGACGAGGGGCAATGGGCACAAACTGGAACCCAGGGAGTTCCACCTCAACAGGAGGAGAAACTTCTTCCCTGTTCCAGTGCCAGAGCCTGTCCCAGGCTGCCCAGAGAGGTTGTGGAGTCTCCTGCTCTGGAGCCTTTCCAGCCCCCCCTCGCTCTGTTCCTGTGTGGGCTGCCCTGGGTGACCCTGCTCTGGCAGGGGGCTTGGACTCAATGGTCTCCAGAGGTCCCTTCCAGCCCCTGCCATTCTAGGATTCTATGAACACTGCCACTGCTATTCCCAGGAATATTTAAAAGTTTCATCCCTTGATACATTTGAACAGTTATCCATTATTTTTGCAAAGAGGGTGATAAATGATAAAGGTTGATTGATTTATTAGATCAAGGCAGCAGCAAAGGAATGGGATTTCCCCCAGAGCAGCTGCTCTGCTGAAACTCCAGCAGAGCCAGAAGAAAGGCACATATCTTCAGAAGGTGGCAAAGCACCAGAGGCTCCTTTTCCAGAGCTCTTTCAGTCTCCTGAGGACTGTATAACAGAGGGAGAACCAAAGTCATCTGCTTTCCTATTTTATGCAAGGTGACTGGGAAAGTCTTATTTGGTTTGAATAGATTTCAAAAGCGTGCATATATATATTTATATATATATGAATAAGCCTCTTTCATAAGACAGACTTCATGAATATTTCATGTCTTTCCCCTCAGGTTTGTAAGTATCTGGTTTGCGTGTTTTACTCGGTAAAATTTACTACCACACGGGCTCAGGAACAGATTTCCACTGGATTCCTCCGTGTTCATCAGCAGCCACACTGTAAGGGATACTATGGTGCCAACAGCTCCATCATCCTCTCTGAGATATCAGAGCCATCTTCAGATCTTCCTGCAGTAACCAGGTGACAAAATGACCTCCTGAAATTGTGCAGCACTATGAGCTACAAGTCAGTGTTGCCCAGTGGGTCCTTCTTTCCCTGCTTGGCTTCTAAAGAACGTTTTCTTTACCCCTGGTGCTTGCAAGAAGCTGTTCAAAGGGAAAGAAAAGTACAGGCTGACCTGTGGAATTCATCTCTCATCACATCCCACCACTTTTTACACATAATTTTTTAAAAAGTAAGCTTGGATAGACAGGCCAGTTTGCTGTCACAGTTCCCCCTTGCAGCTGCTGACAGTCAGATGTTCTTGCTTACTTTAGAGTTTGATTTATTGTCTGTAATTAGGCCAAAAATGTGTATTTTAAAAAATACAAAGGAAATCTATGATTAGTTGTAAATTGGAAGCAAAAATAGAGACAGGATAAATGATTTCTTTATCCAGCTTGCCAGCTATGAACTTGTTTGTGTTCTCATCTCTGTGAACCTGTCAGAAGGTTCTCTACTCATGTGGAGGGTGCTGGTCTTCCTGAACGTGCCATCGAGACGAATGAATTTCACCTCAAACCATCAAACCATGATGAAGTTTCTGCCAATCACTGCCCACACTGGAGAAACACTCAACCCTAGCTGCTTCATTCAAAACACTAGCGAGAGTGTGGTGGCTTTGATGGGGCTTGGAGTCTGTTGAAATCTAGGTCTCAAGTGCTCTGCTGATGAGATCAGCCCAAGAAGCGTGGCATGGACCACTGTGAAAATGAGAATTCAGCATCACAGAGCCATCTGCTAAGAACTGCTGTGCAGAAAGCCTTGGAGGGATATGAATCTAAGCCAAAAGCTGGGATGGGATCACTCCAGCTTCCACTGGTTCATCAACTGTATCTCAATCTCCACCTGAACTACACAGCCCACTCCACACTCTCCCACAAGTACACGACTTCGTAAGTGAACCAAAAAGGTGGGTTTGTGCAACCAGTGCTGGATTTATTTTGAGGGAGCAGATGAATCCAACGTAGCCACCTTCTTTGGGGGAATTCAGAGCACATTCCCACAGAGGGACAATGAGTACAAGCACCATCTCATGCAATGCAGCTCGTGGCCTTAACATGCTCCACCTGCCTAAGTGCTTGGCAAAGGCTGAGGAGGAAATATGAAAGGGTTCCAGTGCATAAAGATCTTCTAAAAACGAGGTTGGGTTTAAGTAGCCAGGCAAAACCCTCATATATAATACAGGGCATGAGAAAGGTTATGCCTACTTCATGGAGCAGATTCCAGCACACAGATCCCTTTTCTTGGCCACCAAAGATGCAGAACTCTGAGCAGTTTGGTGTTTATTTATACGAAAATAGCCTTCATTTTTGTTCTGTGCCTTGAGGCTGTGCAAACTACGATAGGAAAGGCATGTTTCCAGCGGTGATAAGCAGCAGACAAGGGGCAGTACTCTGTCCAGCATCTGGTATCACACCCCTCCCAACTTGAACTGAGCAAATTAAAATTAGCAAGACATTAAAGAATTAACACTATAAGCATTTATGACCAGTGTCAATCATTCACTCTCTCCTGGAGCATGTAGCAGGGTGAACAAGTAATGCTGTGCTCCAGGGATTAATGGTACATGACTGAAGTCCTGATTGCTGTGGGCTGTTCGGTGGTGAAACACATTTGCCCTCAACCAGGCAAAAGAAGTAATGAGCTGAAATAAAGAAACGGGAAATAGGAGTTGGATAGGAGGAGAAAACATCCTAACAAGCTGCCAGGGGAAGTGCTGGTTCACCGCTCGGGTCACTTCAAATTGGGCTGGATAATGCATTGGAAAGCATCCTGGTTTCTGGGAGGCTGTGCACTGAATGCAAAGGATGAAGGGGCAGAGCACATTTCTGCCTCTTTGACTTGGTGTCTTCCACGACCTGCTCTCCAAACAGCTCATGGGTCAAATCCAGCCCAGGCTTATCTTCCACCTGCAGCACAGGGTAATTACCAAGGAAAATCCATACCTGGTATTAACCTCTCCAGGTAGCCTCCACCTCCTACCCCTAGCTGCAGCATTTCAGCATGCTCCACAGCAGTTCCAACTAACCCATTTTAATCCACACTTACCACAGACTGGCAATGCCAACGAGCACTAACAAGCTCTCAGTCACTGGTGTCCATGTGAACAACCTCAAGGCAACACAAAAGACCTACTCAGAGCTTCTCCACAGGCTCAGCTGCCTCGGAGATTTTCCTCTCCAAACTGTTCAACCTGTTCTTTAGGTCAGCAATACCCAGACTACAGCTGGGACCCCGTGGGGAGCTAGCACAGTTATTAATGTGGTTATGAGCCTCACAGAACTGTAATTCCTTGGACAGGTATTCAGGGATCACACATACTTTCTACTTGGAGGTCGTCTGGCAATCAGAAAAAAAATGTTGGGGGGGTCTGCTATTTTATATCCTTTTTTCCCCCACAGAGAACGAGGAGGTAATATCCAGGCAAGATAAGGCCCCCAGCCTCCGCAGGCAACAAGAACTCATTTATTTCCACGCTGATAGAGGGAATGGTGATGATTTGGGAATGAAACTCCAACAGCTTGTTACATTACATGCCCTTTTCAAACAGGAGCATTACTGCTTTCACGTCTGACATGCATCATTAAAAAGCAATCACTTCAAGCAAGGCTCGTTTTATTTATCATGAAAAGAAACGGAATGGGAAAAAGTGAGAGATAATCATCACTCAACCCTTTCCCTGCTGAAAAGCCAAAGCCTGTGTCCAACAGGCAAGACCACCCATCTCGAAAGGGTTTGGTAAGATTTACACTTGGCCAGCATTTTAAGAACCAGCCATTCCTATGCCTTGCACACACGTTCGGGGTGATAGCCCCGAGAGCCCGATATCCTGTCTCGGAGAGTAATACAAATCAGATGCTTCTACATAATAGATAATGATATACCAGTATGTCCACGGAGAGTGCTCTGTCCTACCTGTAGACAGCTAGGATTTGGCTCACATCCTGGACAAAGAGTGTTTATACCACTTCCAAACATTTACACAACCTCACGTACGAGAGCTGAGCTATGTAAATGTTCATCTTTCCTCCAGCTTTCCCAGAACATACTTTTAACAGCACAATCTTGTGGAGATCGCCAGGAAATGCCAAAGCCAGCAGCAATATTCACCTTTCTGGCAAGGTTTTGCAATTCTGGCAGGAGCAGGAAGCCTGGAGGCTGGCAATGTGGTGGTGTTTTGAGGGGAGGGGGGTGTGTGTAAATCTTGCCTACTTCAGGAAAAGATGCTTACATTAATTTGATCTGTAAATTGCATTTCTGCATTAAGTTAATGTGGTATCAGGGAAAAGCTCTCTACTATAAGAGCCTGAAGCTAATTTTTCCACCATCAGTTTGGAATTTCAATCTAATCAGCCTTTGCAGACTGAGCAGATACTTTGACAGCAGCTCTGCAGTGTTACACGTTACAAACATGGGAATTAAAAGGTATTTTGCTGCCCAGCCCATTTCCAGGGGTTCTTCCTCTCTTTTGCTGCCTGAAGCCTGGGCACTGAGTCCCGTGAGTCCCAACACACCCATGCCCCACGCTTCAGGAAAGCAGCACAGCAGTGCCTACAGGTGACTGACAGGAGCTTCCCAAGGAGTTCAGCAATGTCTCATTGATTTCCAGCTGTTTCCAGATGTAAAACGGGAGGTTCAAAGACGGGAATCAATTTTCTAGGTGCTGCGTGAACCAACTTTGCAGGCAAGGGAACTTCTTTCTTATCAGAGATAAAAATGAACAAATTGGAGACCCCAGCAGAAGGGTCGATAAGACTGAAAACATTCTCCTCATATCGCTCCCTTAAAAGCTCCAACCCTGCCTTGCACACTGAATTAACTCTGGAGTAAGCCCATCACCTTCACTGCAGAGGCTCCTGGTCTGAGGGTGGAAGCAAACTGCTGAACAGGAGGGTGATGCTGAGGTCTGGTGCTGCTCTCAGCTCTAACAGTAGCCAGGTCCTAAATTCAACAGCTTAGTCTGACCTATGCAAATAGTATTTTCTCTGCCCAAATAACCGATCCTTAATGAAGCTATTTATGTAAGGAAATTAAATTAAAAAGGAATGTTAGTCACCCGAGTGTTGCCACACGGCTCTAACGCGTGTCTGGGAGACCTGAGACTCATAAATTGCATACAACACACTGAATGGAGGTCTTGAGCCTGTATAATTAAGTGGCAACTAGTTTCATATTAAAGGTATTACCCATACACAGAGGCACAAACAAAATGTCATATTCTCCATTTCCTGTGTATAAATCTCTGCTCACAGCAAAGCCACAGAGCGGGGCAGAAGTAAGGGAGTTACGATATCTAAGGAAAAGGTTTGGGACTGGAAAATGACCTGCGACTTCGCACCCACAGCTTCTGGGGCTGGAGATAAGAAGCAGACACCAACTCAGAGGCACAAGCTGTTGTGGCCACAGTTGCAGCTTGAGTCTTCAGAGACTAGGGGCAAAGCAGGGTGCACAGCACCTCTGACAAACAAACCATCCGTTGCCCAAGGCCATGCAGTGCAGACCATCATCGTGCTGATGCAGAGGGCAGAGTTCAAGTCCACGTTACGCTCCCTTTCAAAAACTTTGGCCAAAGATGCAGCAACTGCAGGGTAAGAGAAGGCAAAGAGCCACTGACTGGCAAGTCCTGTTTGATGCTGGGCTGGCTGCTACGGCCAGAGCTCAAGGTACACGTGGCTTGCCTGGGACACACATCCTCATGCCATCTGCTTTAAAATACAGGGGGCAAATCTGCATATCAGAGCAGCTCGGGTACCTCCAAAAAATTCTGTCTGTGTACTCCAGTGCCTCAGTGTTACTCTGCAAATGCATTTTGACTTCAGACTGGGATAGCTGTGAAATACATAGACCCTCACACCCTGAGCCTCACACGTATCCTGCCAGGTAAGGGGGGGTTTGAATCAGGGGTAGACACCCCCACCTTGGCTCTGCATAAACACAGCATGGACACACAGGATTAGCTATCCAGGCCCCACCTCGGTTCAGCAACAAGTAAATGCTCCCTCAGCATTAGGTATGTGGACTGTACGTGTGTCCTCCTCTGCACTGCACACTGAGAGTCATTTCAACTGCATTAGCTCCTACATGGCTGAAGTCAGGTGAGATACAGTGCCCTTGCTTCCTACCTTTAAGCCTGAAAAATACAGCAAGGCTTCTGGGCACTTCTGTGACCAGCAAACTGAGTGCAGTGCCTTCAGCACACACAGGGACCTGCTCTGCAGCCTGCAAAGAGCCCCAGCTACCCTAATCCCAGGAGGATACACCCTCACTTGGCAGCCAGTCATCAGCACACGATCCCATCTTAACCCCAGCAAACACCCCAGTGCTGGGCTCCAAGCACCCCGGCAGAGGCAGTTCTGGTGCAAAAGGGTATATGTGACACAGAACTGAATCAATTCCCTTGCCTTCCCCACGCTCTGCTGGCACATGGAGCTAATCTTAATTATCGTGAGTGATTTATTAACTTATAAAGTCAGATTAAACGGGTATTTGGAACTGAGCGGCTGAGAGGCTTTGAAAGGGGAAAGTGATTCATGCTGTTTATCCAGCTGAGACAAAAGTCACGTGGCGTGAACCCACAATGCTAATTACTCCAGATTAAAAGTAATACATTTGTAGGAAAAGGACCTTAGCATCTGGCAGATTCATCGACCCGGAGGAGCGCCCGACTCACCCAGGCACGCTGTCCACGGCCACTTGCAAACGGAGCACAGGAGATTACTTACGAGCCTGGATTTTCTCTAAGGCAGTTTTGCTTTTACTCACCCCTCACAAGGGATTTGTAGGGGCTCCAGTCCCACTCGGGCAGACCCCAAGCTCCAGTGGCCTCCAGAGCAGACCACCATCACCGTGTGACTGATCCATGCCCAAACTGTGGTTCCTACCAACATCTGATTTCCCCCTAATTGAATAAATCACCTAATAGCCAGAACCTCGATAAATGCCTTTCCTCTTCTAAAAGGAAGCTTTGGAAATAAGAAATGGGGAAAGCAATAGGAAGAAATATGTATGTGTTCTGGGCTGTCACTCGGTTGTTTTGTTGTCTGTGATGCTTGTTAGTGTGGGCAAAACTGGATGTGCTAGATGGGCAGTTCCTTAACTTCTACCTGTGACAAAATTAGATTGCAGTACTGGCAGGATACACTTCTGATATATTGTCACCAGGACCTGGGGAGTTCTACAGAGAAATAAATGGTGCCCTTCAATTTATTTTGTTTTTTTTTTTTCCAGATTAAGTGTATGTGGGAAGCTTATCAAATCAAGAAAGAAAAAGTTAACTCTCCAGCTGACCTTAGTGGAAATGATCCTGCAGAGATATGGAGGACACAGATCAAGAGATTTAATGTCAGAGATTTATGGAGGTGGTGTTTCTCAGGCCAGGTGTTCCCTATTCCCTACCTGACTCCCCCCACTTCTTCCTGATCCCTCAACATTCTCCTGCACAAGGATGGAGGCACCGGGCAAAAGACCTGCACTGGCCAAGTAAGCACCCACTGCCAGCTAGGCCCATCCCCAGGGTGGGGAATAAAGTGTGCAGCTATGAAAGGATCTCACTGGTACTACTGCAGGTTTGAGAGGCAGGACCGTATTCCCAAAGCAAAATGGTAATCTGGAGTGCCTTTGATTCAGAGGCTGCTTTTGCAGGGATTTTGTTCTACTGCACAAGGGATTGGGGTCCAGAAGACAGGACAGAGAGGTAGGGGTAAGGCAGCTCACTTGCAATGTTTGTAAAGTCCTGATACAGAGGGCCCAGAGGTGCAGAGTAGGGAGAAAGGATGGTGGACATGTAGCATCATCTCGGCAAAAGATACTGGGGTTCACAGATCATAGTTTCATAGAATTATGGTTGGAAAGGGCCTCGAGGATCATGAAGTCCAACCCTCATCCCAACATCTCCCTAGCCACTAGACCATGGCCTCAAGTGCTACATCTACTCATCTTTTAAACACCTCCAGGGATGGTGACTCCACCACCTCCCTGTTCCAGTGCCCAACCACACCATGCAGTAAAGAATTTCTTTTCTAATACTCAATCTAAACCTCCCCTGAGACAACCTGAGGCTATTTCCTCTCATCCTATCATTAGTAATTTGGGAGGAAAGACCGACACCAGCCTCACTACAGCCTCCTTTCAGGTAGCTGTAGAGAGCAGTAAGGTCTCCTCTCAGTCTCCTCTTCTCCAGACTAAACAACCCCAGTTCCCTCAGCCACGGGTGGAAAGAGGTGGAAATGAAAGGAGCGTTCTGGTTCAACTCAGGCTGGCTTTGGAGGAGAGTTACAGGGGAGCCTCAGTGAAATTAAAACCTAAGCAAAATTTTCATCTGGGTCAAGCTACACTTTTTTGGTTCAAGCCTAAAATGAAGTCCTTCAGTGTTGAATGTTTTCCTTTTCTACACTTGCTTAAATTAAAACACCTCCTAAATGCCCAATTTGCAATTGGGAATGAAAACTGGAAGGATTTTGTCTTGAAAGGGCTGAAACAAATATTTGGGGTTTTCCCCTTCTTTTCTGTATTTTCTTTTTCTCCATAGAGCAAGCGATGTCCTTTGGCCACCGGGTGAGTTTTTATAGCTGAACTGCCTCCCCTGCCCAAGCATGGTGGGTTCATATCCACCGCCTCCAAGACCTTCACAGAGTGATGCCAAAGAGAGAAACGGGTTTGGTGCCCTGGAGCAGGCTCGCTGCCCTCCCCATCCAGCTGCCCAGCAGCACCAAGACAAATCTGGCTCCTGCATTAACAGCACCCAGCGAAGCGACACGGCAAACAACACATCCAACCTCCTTTTAATACTCAGCTGCTTTTACAGCTTATTTTTATGTTTGACAGGAGACGGAGTCCAGCTTAAGACGGAGGCACATACTGGTGCTTCTGGCTCCGCGCTGAGCTTGTCTAACCACTTCATCAACACACCCTCAGACTGGCTTAAACTGGGAGTAAACCTCTGTTCCTCCCCGCTGGCCAGTGAATAAGCAAAGGTAGCCAAGCTCCCCCTTCCCTCCTGGCTCACCGATCCCCTTTCCCGTCTCCAACCAGCAAATGGCAACGCTGCGAGCCTGGTGTGAAAGGCTGCACAGTGGGAAGGTGGTTGGAAACTCAGGATGCTGGTTCCTCGCGTGGTCCGAAACTCAAGGCACAATCAAACCCACAGAGAGTCACTAGCAAATCGCTCGAGCTATTTTTTTATGAGACACTTTAGCCAGCCCTCTTTTCATATCCTTTACGAGGCTGCCTTCAGCCCTACTCAGTAAAAACTCCCGAGTTATGGAAATCATAAGAAAGAAATTATGTATGGAAAAATCATTACGTTATAAATTGGTTCCACTGTTCAAAACATGTAGGAAATGGGCCATATAAAACTCAGATGGTGTTGCAGACTTTGATACAAGGTTCATTATTACGGCGTGACACGGGTGAAATATGTGCTAACATACTGCCAGCTAATTTGCCTTTATTTACAACGCAGATCCATCTCCGGGCAACTCCATAAATTTCACGGACCCGGGTGATTTCTCCAATGGAACAGGGCACGTGGAGCAGCGCAGACCTGGTACGGCTGGGACCAGGCAGTTCTGGAGGTGTCCACCCCCCCTATTCAAGAGTAACAGCCATCTCCCCCTTTTCTCCTAAGCCTTTTCAGATTCCATCTCCTTCCCAGCCTGCTGAAATGGTGTTATCCAGTTACACACGTGTTGTTTGTCTCTGTGTATTTTAAAGACCTAATTGAGGCAGGAGAACTGGACGGGAATGTTTTTGACAAAATGTTCTTTGTTAGAAAACACCAATTGGTTAAAATTGGAAAATTTCCATGGAAATGCATCAGTTTTCATTACATTTCCATCATAAAATACTCTGAAGCCAACAAGGGAATTTCAACAGACACTGGTCAATGCTTGAGGCTGTTTCCTGGGAAAAGGGACGTCTAAGGAGATCCTTGGAACTGTGGTGGCTCTGCAGGATGCTTCCCGGGGGAAAAAAGGGAAAACCAAAGGTTTCCACCTGGTCACAGTTGTGAATTAGACCCGGTAAGATGAGGAACAGCCTGAGAAGACAAAAAAAACAGACAGAGCTGGCACAAGGTATCACCTGGATGTATAGTTTTCTTCAGAAAAATTCTTGTTTTAATTAAACAGTTTAAAAATAAAATCATAGTCATTATGAAAATACTTCTTTACTGGAAAAATTCAGGGAAATATTTTTTTTAAGATTCAAATGGTCTGTTTCCATACTTCCACTGAGAAGTTTGGTTTCTTCCTGCAAAATTACTTTCTTTAAAATAGACTCTACTTTCTATTAAGTTAAAAGGGGTTGAAATCTAAATGAAGTGCTTTGAATATATTGCAAATGTTTCAAATGATCCAAAACAATTCTGCTTTTTTTTGTTCCAAGATGGAACAAAATTTCTTTTGCTTGCTTCCCAAAACCTCAAGAAATTGGAAAATCCATTTGCAGTGTAGTTCTCCACACAACAAGGATGTCAGGAGGTCCCATTTATTAATGCCTAGCTGGTGTCTGAACTGAAGACGTGCTGTCAAGATGTAAAGCAGTATGAACCTCTTCAAACTTCCAGGTTCTGCAGAACGAAGTGGGCTGGCTCTTGGTTGGGGCCAAGATGTCAATGGTGCCATCGTCAGGGAGTGCTCCCGTTAACAAACCCTCGGGCCCCTGGCCAAACTTCTCTCTGCTTCCTACAACTGACTCCTAATGTTGAAGATACTGCTCAGTTTACAATCCTCCTGCCCATCATGGTCCTTGTTGTTTTTTTTTCTGAGGCCTGCTGACAGACTGGAGGGCTTTACATCTTGCTGTGAGTATCTTCTTTCACATCTTTCACTGGCCTTTGAAATGAAATCACGTACAGAGTGAGAGGGGGGAGGGGAGGCAGTGCAGGGTGGCCAGGAAAACCCTGTTAGCTTCAGACAACACTGGGGGTGTATGAGGGACCTGGATGTGAAACAATTTTTCAGTGCTGTCCTACGGCAAAGGACTGGCAAAATCATTCCTGAAACTGGCAAGGAAGTCTTTAAGCCCCACAGGCTTGCATGGGTTAAAGGGGCTCCACGGCAGATTAAACCCACCAAACAGCAGCTGGAGGTAGGTGGGATTAGAGCCTGGGGATTTTGGCTCACTAGGGGTCTGGAGGCTCCACTCACACTTAAAAGAAGCCAAGCTGCCTTGGCTACTACAGAGGTAGAAATAAAGCATCCTGCACTGCTAGCACCATGTCAAGGACTTGCCTAAAGGAAAGGTGCTTCTCACCACCTCTGCTCATCCCCTTACTGTCTTGCTTGCCCCTGCCAGAGGCTCAGAACTGGCTCACTCGCCAAGCCAGTGACCTGCACCTGGCACAGGATGGAGAGCTGGATGTCGTTCTGTTCTTACAGACCAGGTTTATACCTTCTGAGGACAACCTGCCAGGCAAAACAGCTCCCTTGCCATTTTGAGCTAGTGCCCAGAACAGCCCCACCTCAAGCCCTACTGGGAACTACTCAGATCCCAAACCCATCCTGGTACCCAGCTGCTGCCGCTAGAAATACTGGAGGGCAACTCTCCGGAAAGAGTTACCAATTCTCTGCAATCCAGGTAATTTCTAAGGCCCCGAGGTAGATGCCAAGGTGACACAGCTCTGGAGAGATGCTCAGGAGCAAGTCAGATCTGTTACCTGCTGGGGTACTTCCCACCCACGCAGGGGCTTCCTCAGCAGGCAGAGGACCTCCCCGCAGGCAGCCCATGGACAACTTTACAATATCACAGCCGAAGGGAAAGATTTCCCTTCAGTGTAATTTGGCATTCACTGGGCTTTCCGAGGCACGCTCACTGCAGACAGGGCACCAGCCTAGAACACAACTGCCCCACGGGATGGCTGGGGAGGTGCTGAGCTCATGCAAATCCGCAGCGCGGTGAAGCCTGGACACAGCCCCGCGTCTCAGGGGCAGAGACACCTCACCACGGGCTGACATCTCCCTCCGGGAGCACCCAGGCAAGACAGGGAGGTGTGTGCAGGGGAGGAAGAAGCCACATGCTCACACCAAGCTGTGACTAAAAGCATCCTCCCTGGCAGAGAGGCACGGGGAGGGACTGGTCCACAGCACAGAAACCGCAGCCAAAAGGATCCGCGCTATGCAGATTTATGAGGCTCTTTAATGATGCCTCTTGCACCCTCCCTTCTTTTCCTGTATTATTAAATGATGGTATTTTGCAGCAAGGTGGAGAGGGCTTAAATATAACCATTGCAAGGCTGTGGACTGGATCGTGGTAAGAACAAAACTGCATACTGGGTATGAAAGAAATGCAAGGCAGAAGATGACTGATGTACAGACTGCTCCTAAAATGCATGTGCTCTGCATGATCAAACACACTTCTTTACCAGAAGGTTTCTCTCTCAAGGTGAATTTTGCTGATGATACTAAACTGGGAGGAGTGGCTGATACACTGCTGCCATCCAGTGAGATCTGGACAGGATGGAGAGGGGGGCAAAGGCAAACTTC
>VWZY01007438.1:1240925-1252311 GCA_013399075.1 Chloroceryle aenea | reverse complement strand
TTAGGAGGAAAGGCTGAGAGCCCTGGGGCTGTTCAGCCTGGAGAAGAGAAGCCTGAGAGGGGATCTGAGGAATGGTTACAGCGATCTGCAGGGTGGGTGTAGGAGGTGACAAGCCAAGTCTCTTTCCAGCTGTATGACTGTACAAGAGGTAATGGGCACAAACTGGAACCCAGGAAGTTCCACCTCAACAGGAGGAGAAACTTCTTCCCTGGGAGAATGCCAGAGCCTGGCCCAGGCTGCCCAGAGAGGTTGTGGAGTCTCCTGCTCTGGAGCCTTTCCAGCCCCCCCTGGTTCTGTTCCTGTGTGGGCTGCCCTGGGTGACCCTGCTCTGGCAGGGGGGTTGGACTCGATGGTCTCCAGAGCTCCCTTAGAGCCCCCACCATTCTATGATTCTGTGAATGCTCCTCACTACCTAAAGAAAAGCCACCTGAATCACAAAATCACACTGAGAAGGAAATAAGTAACTATGTTATTATCTGATCTTTGTGTCATAGCAGCTTTTTAATAAAAAAAGCTGAATTCAGTATGGATGTTTGCAATAAATGCACAGAGTTTGTCTTTATTTTTTTCTATGTGTCTCTTCTCAGCTATGGTATCTAGAGTTTCTCATTCTAATTTTACAGAAATCATCTGTTCACCAGTTAAAGGACGAATTTTAACCAGCAGCAGCAAGTCTGACAAAGGGACAAAAAGTCCAAGAAAACTCCTTATTTAATAAATCAACGGACACCACTGTAAAGAGAGGAGGCTGAAGCTGCCTCTTACCACCTGATCTCTTATTCCCACGTACCCTGTTAGCAGCTCTGCACGCGGTGGTGGCTGTCCCTGAAACTGCCAGAACAGCAAATTGTGTGGGAAATGTCAACATCTCGGAGCCTGCATTCCCAGGAACTGAAATTTCTCAAGAACAGCAGTTCTGAAAGTGGGGTTTTTTTGTTACAAATGTGTATAGAATTACAGACTGTTACAACATACCATAAAATACTACTACTAGAGAAATACAGGAAAAAATAAAGAGAAAAAATAATTAAAAAGGAATAATTTGTTAAGCTTGATTATTTTTTAAATGATCTTTTCTTTTTCAGAACCAAAGGTTGCTCTGCAATGAAAATTTCTCAGCTGGCTTTTCTCTTTCTGAGAAATCTTGTCAAAATGGGAAAGGCAGGGAAGAAAAAACTTGGCTTTCCTTGAACAAAAACCCACGGATAATCATGAAATAATAGTTATTGTTTGGCTCGGTCCGAGCTGCCGGGAGACAGGCTGCTGTTTGTTATGGACACACACGGACCTGCAGAGCCACGATCCCAAGTCCCCCCACGATCCCAGCCCTTTTCCAGCAACACAGAGCATCTGAAACCAGCCAATATCCTCCCGCTTTCATTTTACACATGTCTAACTCAATACGTGATTACACCGGGGTTTAAACTAACGACTTGTGGACCCAGAAGAGCCTCGATGGTGACTGGCAAGCGGCCAGGCAGAGAGCATGGAAACAGAGGACTCCTAAACCTGTGACAGCGGGCGCATGTGTTGTGGAAATGCTCCCACCTCTCCCGCTCCCATCTGCTCAGGATCTCATCACAAAGACTGTCGTTATAATAACTTTATTATGGACCTTCTGGGGAAAGCCAGCTCTCAGCAAGGGTTTTGCTACAGCAGACAGGAAACTCGTTTGCTCCCTGCTAGAGTAAAGCCCTTTATAATTAATGCTGGGTAAATAAAGCGCTCATCTGTAAACACTTTTAATTAGAAATTGGTTAAAGCTAAACCCCCGTGACCACGCTGGCCGGGGGGATTAGACCCACGTCAAGCTTTGCCCGATCAGCAAATAAGAAGCCCTTTAGTGTCCTCAGTTCTTGTGCTGTGGGACCTCTTTCAGCTCCTCTCACACATCACTGCGCTGCTCCAGCCTGCTCTCAGGGCTCAATACTGGATCAATATTTGTCTGTACTTTCGGAGCGAAAAGCCTCCTTGACACAGGCAGCATCTGTGTTTGAACAGTTACTTGCTAACACATAGCAGACTTGCACCAAAGAGATGTGGAGCCCAGCAGGTCAAGCTGGAGTGAGGGTGGCTGAGCAGAGGTGATCTGGGTGCTTGCTCCGAGCGCAGCCCGCGGGATCACTGCTGCCTGCTCCAGGGCAGAGGAGACAGCCCAGAGAAACAGGTACATGGACAGGAGAAAAAAAAAAAACCCTAAAAAAAGCCCTAAGCACCTATATTACTATTTTCTATCCCTGTAGATGACCCAGGCCTGGTATACTGGAAGTTTTCTAGCAGTGTGCTGAATAATGTGCTAGCAGATTTCAGGGAGAAGGGACTTTCTCTTCTGACTGCAGCCATGTCATGGNGAGCCCAGAACTGGACACAATACTCCAGGTGAGGTCTCACTTGGGCAAACCTTGCACAGCCCTGGTGTCACCTGGGACAGGAGCTGCAGCATGCAGGGACGAGGGAAGCGCTTCCAGCAGAGATGGTTCTTGCTCCGATCAGACAGTGCCAGCCTGACCAAATGTGTGCATTGCACTGGTTTGTCCCTGTTCTGGAAAAGAAACAAGAGGGATCTGCTGGAGGTGGCACTGGAGGCACAAACCTGTCCTCCCCAGGACAGCCAGCACAGCACTGACCCACAGGAACGTGCCCTCTCCTCTTCACTTACAGGAACACCGATCGCCCCGGCTGCACCCTCTGCTCTCCATGCTCTGCCCCCAGCCCAAAGTCATTCCTCATGGAGGAAAACTCACATCCACAATAAATAATGATACAGATTCAGATGTATTGCTGCTGATCTCTAGCTGACAGCTGAACTGTCAAGTGTAAGTCAACGACAAGCTTTATATCCTCCCGTTGCCTCTGCTGCCCAGGGCCCACCAACCGTTTGAACCGCAGGAGAGGTTCAAATGCCACAAATGCGAGGCCCCAGCACAACGTGAGTGAACAGGAGCAGGAGTAACACCCAGGTGTGCCTTTTAGAAATGGGGAAACTGAGGCACAGGAGGTCAAGGTGATGTGGCCATGCCTGGCCAACATTACCTACCACTTCTGATCAGCCCCAGCCCAGCCCAGATCTCATGGACTCTTCGAATGTTAATTTGATTTCCCTTTTCCCCTTCCACGTTTCCTTTCTGTGGTGGCAGTTTAAGTCCAGTCCCTGGCAGGCAAGGCTGGTCTCGGTGTCTCTGCTCTCTTACTGCCTTCCAGCTGCAGCTGCTCCAGCCTGGAGATGACCTCTTGCAGATGCACAGCCACAGCCACGCTGCTGAGATGGTGCTGGCCAAACCCACTGCTCTCCACTCATGCAGCACTAGCACGCTTCCACTGCTTGAAAGATACCACAGCTTATTCGGACTGGGATGAACTCAGATGCTCACGGGAGCAGGTACAGGGGCTGTAACTTCAAAACTGGCCCTGCTCTCACTGATGGATTGGACTGAAGACCTCTGGAGATGCCTTCCAAGCTGAACTGTGCTGCAATGCTGAGGGGATTTCCACCTTTCTCTTACACATGGATTATCTCCAGCCAGCCTGGCTGCAGCCCGAGTGGGACTCAAGCTCAAGCCTTTCCTGTGTTGGGAGCTGACAAGCAGCTCTCTCCCTCATAACTATACACTTCAGAGAGACAAGCTGCTCCAAGGAAAGTCTGTCCTGAAATAACTTCTATCTTGCCATCATCATCACCTGCATTTTTGCTTTCTCCCACATCCAGCTGGAGGCAAGGTCCAGCTCTAGCAGAAGCCAGAGTTGTTAACGATGCCTTAGAAAAGAAAGCCAAAGCTACTCTATAGATCCCCAGCTGGCTTCTGATCAGAAGGCACTCGGTGGCAGCACATCAAATACACCCACGTGCAGTATAGTTGTCTGGACAGACAGCCCTCCCACCCAGTGATCCGTTAGGAGTCAGGAAGTGGTGTTGGCTATGGGTATCTTGTGGGATAGAAAGATTTTTGGAGCCATGGAACATGCCAGCCTTCTATCAGATACCCCACTGCAGCCCCTAAGAAATGGTTGCAAGACAAGGAGCCCGGCTGTGAGTGCAAAAAGAGCCTGAAATGTCAATCCCACTCCACTCCCCAGCAACACTGAGGTTAGATCTGCCCCTGGGTCTAAGCCTTGTCTTTGGAACAACTAAACTTCCTGAAGCATTAGCTTCAGACATTCCCAAAATCAACTAACATCAACTGTCCTCCCCAGTGGCCGGAATGTAAATGGGCATGTGTGACATGTGGCTGCTGGAGCAACCTCACCTGGGAGGTAGATCCCACCACCACATATAGGACCATCCAGGCAAGATGCCCCCAGCTTCTTATGGAGCTCCAGTAATGCAGGATCGGGCTCTTCACTTGGAAATGCCCTAAAGCAACCTCTAAGTGGAGGCGGCAGGATGGACATGACTTTCTCCAGGGATGGCTTCCAGTCCTCCTCCCAGCCAGAAGTGAGATTTGAGGTTTTAACGGACAACCACCCATTACTGCAGTAAAGGGAAGGATAAGTCACTGGAATGCTTGTGGTTTCTGCACTCCTCTCTCCCAGCAGGAAGTATTTTAATTTTTATTTCAAATGCATAAACTACCCTCCGATGAAGAAAGGCAACAGAGAAATGTTCACATGGACAAGAGCCCCGCTCCGTAGGCATTCAGTCCCTTAATTTATGACACTCTCTCCAGATGTGGTATTAATATGGCCATTATTAGTTCTTTTAAAAATCTTTTTGTACTCCCAGTCCAGTAAAGTAATTGAGAACCGTCCCCCCCAGGCCTGCTGGTGAACAAAAGGGAACGGTGCCCATCTGGATTACCTAAACCCAGCAAGAAAGCTCTGATTTAATACCCCCGGCCTGAAGCTCCCAGCAGCCACGCTGCTGCCCTGGGATACGGTGTCATCGCTGCTCCCTGCTAGAGGGATCAGGGGCTTAACAGGATTTAGGGTGGAAAATCCAAGCTCAGCCCGAGGTGTCTGCAACACAGGACTTAGCAGAGGAAGGGGCAGAGCGCCAGGTTTCTTCTTTCCCTCCTCTCTTAACTGGGACCTACCTCATTTCTCTTGGCCAGGTGTGGGAGGGGAGGAGGTAGCATTATGGTGTCTGTTATTAGTGTCACTATTATCCTAATGCCATAATTAGATATCGCTTCAATGATAATGCCTTTAATAGCAATTATGAACAAAAAAATAATTAGTCTGCTTGCTACAGAGAGCGGGAGCCTGGATGCAGTGCTGGAGGAGATCTGTGCCAGTCCTGTGTGCCACAGTCCTGCCCCGGGAAGGTGAACCTTGGAAAAGGAGCTAAACGGGTGGAAAAGGACAATGTGGCCAATGATGGTCAGAACTGAGCACCTTCAAGGACCAAGCCTAGCAAGGAAGGAAGGAAGGAAGGATTAACCCTTCATCCCCCATCCTTGGTTCATAAGAACAAAAGAAACCGCCCCATTTACCTGGGAGTAAAATCTGGAGGGGAGAAGCTGTTCCTTTTCCTACTCCATATTCCTCATGTGTCTTGTACAAGGAGCAAAGACTGCAGAGAGCACACCCAACATCCCTTTTTCCCCTGAAGTGCTGGCTCCAGCGTTCATCCAAAGGCAAAATCTAATGGTTTTGATCTGACCGTATTTTTACAGCTCTGCAAATACACAAGGGTGCTGTGTATTTAATGACCATGAAAGCCACACAAGTTCACAGGATTATTCCCAGGCAAACCTCCCTTATAAAACAGACGTTCAGGATGTCAGGCTTCCTTCCCAAAGACACAGAGCAGAGGTTCGGGTGGCAGACAGCTGAAGCTTTAAGACCTCTGCTGGTAACACTTTCAAAATTCAGTGATTGGCCTGGGTTGCAGAATCCTGTTCCCTCTTGTGTTACTCAAAGCAGAAACTCGACGTGCATCTGACAGGCACCAAAGTCAGGGCCAGATTCTTCAGAGGAGCAACCACAGGAGTGATCCTGGATGATGCCACTGCAGATGGTACGACTCAAGGGCTACACAGGCTAACTAAGGCTGGGGGGAAATGTCTCCTTCTTCACGAAACATGCAGCTAATCTGAATGGCCAGGGAGCTGCTGTCTTGTGTATTTAACATCAAGAAATAAATCCAAGGAGCTGATATCTTCTGGAGAAAGCACATTTTTAACCACAGTCGGTGCATTAGGCTGGATGATCAGCATGGCCCCTCTTGCAACTGAAATGACTGTGTTTTCCTTCTCGTCTTTCACAGGGCTGAGAGGAAGGGGGCTATTTGTACTCTAACATACTCTGTCTTAATCCTGGCTCTGCTTGCAGGCAATGGATATAACAAACTCTTCTGTCTCAGGACTTCAGATGTCTTCGGGATCAGGAAAGATTTCCTCCCCCATACACATGCACACAATTGTCTAGAGGTTATTTTTGCTCTGGATTTTCTGCAGATGCACCAGAAGCTGTAACAGTGGAAGAGGAGAGTTTGAGCTGCCTAGATCAGTGCTGCAGGCTGGGCATTAAAAATCGATGCCTGACTGGTATGCACAGTTCAGGTGTTCCCGTACAATTACCCCCCTCTCCTCCACTCCAGCCAAATCAGCTGGGATGGTGGAGAATGGTCTGTCAGGGTTATCTAGGTGTGTATCACCTCATCACCTATCTTCTGCTGTTGTGGGAGCCATCATCATGATGTCTGCTGGCAGCCTCTAGTTTAGTCTCCTGGGATCTGCAGAGACATCTTCAGGTCTAATAAGCAATCACAGAAAATAAGCCAGTTCTTGGCAGATCTTGCCACATCTCCCCTCAAAAACATTCCATGGTGGAAGCTCAACATCTTGCCCAATCTATCACCCTTCTCCTGATAGAAATGACCTCACCAAGGTCAAACCTGACTCTTCTTGGCTGTACCTAAAGCCTGGTGTTTCAAGTCCTGTACAAGTGGCAACCATTTGCCTTGTCTTTTTTTTTTCTTTTTTCTTTTTTTTACAGGGACTGCCATATCTGAAAACAGATATACTAAGAGCAAAATGGTCCAAGAAGCAATTGCTGTCTTCTCCTTCTCTGTGCCTCCCTCTTCAGCTCAGACCACAAACTGGAGGCTTGAAGGATCTCACCTGCACACCACCCCTACATGCCTCCATCTCCCCTCATGGTACACTGCTCCTGACCTGAAGCATTTCTTGGTTCTCCCAAATTCCCATCTTCTTCTGTGCTTTGCTCCCCGGCCAGACCTGTGCTGCACTATTACAGGAATAGTATGATGAGCTGCCAAGAGCAGGAACTTGGGACTCATAAACTTTCCCTCTCAGCCAGGAATAATACCCCAGGACTAGGAGCCCACTTGAATTGCAGACAGGAGGAGGGAAGGACTGGGGAACCTATTCGCTTGTGTCGCTGTTTAAATAAAACCGTGTTCTGCCGGCTCTATCCACACACTGCTTGGCAAGCTCGGGAATAGGAACCGACTGTGCTGGAAAGGCTGACGGCACGACCCTGCAAGACATTCCTGAGCATGTGAAGCGTGCAAGACAGGGATCTGGAAATATGTATGTGTGTCTTTGTGTCTGTATGTGAAGAGATGCCCTTTGGGAACGTTTGTGGAGATACAAGCACGGCTTTGGATTCCCTCCCATTTCCTTCTGAGAACAGCTCAAGGTGAAAGGGGTGGCTCGGCAGCATCCAGAGAGCAAAAGAGGTTCATGCCTCTCTTTGAGCCTTATGGTATTTCCATCTTGCCTTCTCTGTTTGTGTTCACTTCTCTCCTTTGCCTCTCCCCCTCTCCAGGATGCAGCACTTCAGAGGCTCCGTTCCAGCTGGAACAATGTTCACCAGAGCTCTGTGGTTTCTCGACCAGGCAGAAGCCAGGTCCGAGAGGACTTAGGGCTTTCCTCTAAGCCATTACCAAAGTGTTAATATTACCACCCAGAAACTCTTAGATCCACTTTTTGCTGCTGGATGCTCATTAGGCCTGTAACCCTGTCTCCTTGGGGAAGCAATGGCTTCACACCAGCACACCAGCTGGCTGCCCCATTAACTTCAGGTTCCTTGTAGTCTCTCCCCAGAGGAGAAGATGGAGGGCATCACCATCTTGCTCAGCACTCTAATGTATCAACATTTCACGGTGGTCATGAGAGCAGGCAATCTGCAGGATCATTCCTATAACACAGAGGGAGGCACGTGGAAATAGAGAACCCTATCAATATACACAAATAAATATCTACACACTCAAACCCCAATTCCCAAGTGTCCCAGAGTCTTGGTATTCCTTTCAAAAGATTGATTTCACCCGTGAAATTCCCTGCAAGCTTGTGTTCTTGTAAAGTTGTAATATGGACTGTCAAGTCCTTTCTACATGATTAAGGAAAGGAAATCTGCCAGTGTCGTCTGAGGGCAGTCATTGGAGGCAGACAGAACCTCCTGAGTCCATCTGGCTCTGTCCAAGAGGAGAAGCCTCTGCTGTGGCTGATGGTGTAATGATGCTCCTCCCAGACACGGCACAACCTGTGGGGACACAAAGCTGGGAGAGGAAGAAGCACATCTCCTCTCTTGCAATAAACCAAGCAAATCTCACCATGCCACCCCTAAGGAAAGTATCAACAAAAGAAACTTCAGCAGTTCTCAACTAGAGATCTCAACTGACTGAGCAAAAGAAGTGAAAGACCATCAGGCTTTGTATTAGGTGGGGAAACTGAGGCAGAAATTTGCACATCTTCACAGAAGAAAGTACAAGCAACGGGGAATCCTTCGCAGTCCAGGAAATCCGTGCACTGGGACACACACTGAGTAATGCCACCCATGAAACCCCTCTGGGCTGCTCGCATTAAGGTGGCTGGGTTTTTGTGAGACAGAAAGCTGGGCTTGGCTCTTTTGCCTGTGACCAGGGTAAAGGCAGCTGGGTTTCTGCTTCTGGCTCTGCCACACATTTCCTCTGTGACCAACTCTCGCTACAGCTGCCCACAGAGCCGAGAAGTAATCAGTGCCAACCACGCAGGCTTAGTTTCATGAGGGAGGAAAACAAAGTGGTGAGCACGACAATAGTCTGTAGTGGAAAATCCTCACGGAGACCTGCTCTCGACTACAGCAGGATCTGGCCCAGCAGGGTCGTTATCCTGCTTCCAGCTCTTGCTGCTTCAAGATGCTCCAGGAGAAGGTGTCAAAGCCTCAATCTGCGGTGTGATTTCTGCCTGATCTCAACTGTTGTGAGCACAGGAGCTGATGGCCCATGTGATTTTATTTCACTACTGTAACTGCAGACAGTATTTGCCTTGCTAAAAAATAACTGACCACAACATGAGAGATCACAGAACAGTTTCAGCTGGAAGAGACCATCATCTTATTCCCAGCCTTATCAAAACCACTGAACCATGCGTTGCAAGTGAAGGTTAGCATGGCTAGACTGTGTCAAACTCAATTACCTGGGATGGAAAAAACTATTGCTACAGGAAGAAAAGGTGAATTGCTTAGGAAAGCGATGGGCAGAGGTTTTCTTCTGCTCTCTCTCCATTCTTTCCTTCTGGGTTCCACCACTTTCAGGTGGTGGGTGTAATTTGACTAGCAGCTGCTGGGAAAGCCAACCTGGTCTGCTCAGAGACCCTTCAGGATGAAGCTGTCAAGTATTTTTACTGTTGGGAGTGGTCTGACCTGTCTGTTGCAGATGTAGCCTCCTGCTCAGGAAGTTCTCAAAATGCCTGTCTGCCCCAAACTGCCCAGAAACATGTGGGGAAAGATCACTGCACTTACACACTGAATATTTACCACCAGCTCCTGTCTGAGCTGACCCAGTTCTTAGGAACCTAACACCACGATAGAGGCAACACAGCCGCTTCTGAGCAGAAGCTCTGGATTCATCAGGCACAGTTTGCCCAAAGGGCAGAGTGGGTCCAGGATGGGCCCATGGCTGGAGAAGACGTGAGGCTGAATAATGAATGTGAGTGGTGTAGCACTTGTGTTTCGTGGCAAACAGTTTCACTTGCTTCTCTCCTGGAAGCTCAGAGGGGTGCCCTGAGACACAGAAATACAGAAGAAAAACCATACACAGAAAAACCTGGTACAGGCTGCTCACTGCTCCCAAACTGATTCTCAGGGTGATGAATGCTAAAAGAGGAAAAAGGGAGTGTTTCAGGACCTGACCAAGGAAATGAAGAAATTAAAGGGGGATGAAAACCTCAGATAGAAAAACACACTCCAAGCAAACTTTAGAGGTTTATATAATGCACTGTCTAAGCCAAATTCAGCTTGGGCTGGTTCACTGCCATTGAGGATTTGTAAGGGCCAATAACAGTGCCTGTAATCAATCCATCTCACTATAAAATTCATCCCAAATGCTTTAAAGTACCTTGTGTCGTTCCCTTTGAGTTCCCTTATCTGTCACTTCATCATTCCCCTGCTCACAGAGGAATAGGGCTCCCCTTCAAACCATTAGCCATGTGGTGAGGGTGCCTGGGCTGCATCTGCACCGTGGCACTGCTGTATGTATTGGCTGGTGTGGAGCGACTGTGTTTCTGTTTCTTCAGCTCCATGAACCATACCCAGAATCAAATGCTCCATCAAAATCCTACATTCACTTCGAACCATTAGGAAATTTTTTTCCTGGCCTTGTTAGTGGTGGCCTTGTTTCAACCCAAAAAGCAGATTTTGGATTGAAACAAAGACGGCACTTATGCAACTTCAGCATTGTGGGGAGCATTCCTCAGCAAATACCATCTCTTTTCTTTCCTATTTTGTTGGGGGTTTTTTGTTTCAAACGTGTCTTTCTCCTTCATTCTCCCTTCACACAGCAGAGACTCACAAGGTCTGCAGAGATGTAGCACTCTGGAAACCGCTGCAGCCCTCCTGCTTACAAAACAACAGTAACAACACAAACAAGATAAACCCTGGGATGGATGTGGCTAACCAGCTGTTGAAACCTGAGGTTGTGCTTGACTGAACCACGATAGGAAAATGACCCCCAGCTACTGAGCACACTAAACAGCTCCAAATCCACCCTGCCTTTCTCCAGCATCCTCGGCCCACATCCCCGCTCACAAAACCCAAGGAGCAGCTCACTACCCCAGGGGCTGTTTGCTTTCCTTGGGGTTTAGTTTTGCTTGTAAAGTCCTAGCCCAGAGTGTTAAGAGGTTCTCTGCAGTGCTGTGGTTCCTCCCCTCACAGCCATCGTGGATGGAGCGATGCTCTCCCAGCCGGTGTGCTCACGCGTGCGCACGCGGACGGCCAGCACGCTCCACTCCTGGCTGCAGACGATGCCCGTAAGCCCCAGCTCTGGGGGATGTTCATATACCACTGGTTTCAGCCCGAAAGAAAAGTCTGTCTGAATGCCTAAAGGATGCAATGGGGATGGGACAGGCAGTCACAGAATCACAGAATGGGAGGGGTTGGAAGGGACAGCAAAAGATCACCTAGTCCAACCTCCTGCCAGGGCAGGGTCACCTAGATCAGGTCA
>VWZY01007438.1:1171436-1236421 GCA_013399075.1 Chloroceryle aenea | reverse complement strand
CCCCCAAACTGTTTGATTTTAAGCACTGGTAGCATTCCAACAAGAAATGAATTGCCATAGTCCTGGCTAATTCAGCTCAGGGGAAGCAATACTAAAAAGCCCAAATTCTAGTTCTGAATTAGGATTAATACTGAATTTCTTCAAAACTTCAAATATGAAAAAAAAACCCCAAACCCCCACACATTCTGCACTGCAAATGTAAAGAGTTTCCCAGAAAGAAAGCCACCATCTCTGAAATCAAGCAGTTTAGCTGCCATCGTCTCGGCTCGTGCAGCTAACTAGCCTCAGAGGTGCTTAGAGAATCTCAGCATCTGTTTAACAACCAAAAAACTAAAGTATGTGAAAAGAACACCTCTTTTTTTCCCCTCTTGTGCCTAGCTGTAGCCCGGCTCTGGGATCAGCTGCACGGCTTTGAAGGCTTCTATTGCTAATACTGATCACAGCAAATGCCAGTGGACCACAGGCTACTAAGGGACGTGGTACAATGAAGGTGTTGCACCTATGTTAAAAGTGCTAAACCTTTTCCCTGAAATATTTTGTTTAGCCTGTCCTATGACATAGTTGGTGAGGTACTCATACAGCATGTGACAAGTGTATTGAGCTCAAGTACAGAAAGTTCCACCTCAACATGAAGCAGAACTTCTCTCCTGTAAGAGTTGTAGAGCACTGGCGCAGACTCCCCAGAGAGGCTGTGGAGCCTCCTTCTCTGGAGGCTTTCAAGCCCTGTCTGGATTCATTTCTGCCTGATCTGCTCTGGTTCTGTCCTGCTCTGGCAGTGGGGTTGACTCAATGATCTCTGGAGGTCCCTTCCAACCCCGACCATTGTGTGGTTCTGTGAAGTGTTTCAGACAACAGGACGTTTTCCAGTGATGGATGCCCTACCAAGGACGACGGAGGGGATAGCTGGGATTCAGTAACGCTGTGGTCTCACCAAGCTCACTCTCTAAGGACTGCAGTGTTACTTTACTGGGTCTCAGTGACCCTTTGCACAGCCTTAAACCGGTCAAANAAAGCTGCTGAATTTCACATCATGTTATTTGCAAACATGGAAAAACAGTCTCCTGCCAACCTTCCCGGTGTTCCCTGTACACCACGGCTGATTTTCACTTACGGCATCGCAGCCGGCTGGCAATAATCAGCAGCCCTGCCACAGCGCAAGGGAACGCTTGTGGAAATGTTTGGTCCTGCCCTGGCAGGGGGGTTGGACTCCATGATCTCCTGAGGCCCCTTCCAACCCCTCCCATTCTCCAATTCTGTGAAACGTGCCCCAGGTCCCCAGGCTTTGCTAAACCGACCCAAGAGGCCGCCCTGGCCTTCCAGACACGGTAATGTCATAACTTCCCTCCCAGCAGCACACTGTGCCTGGACTCACTCCAGCCCTGCAGACCCTTAGCTCATTCTTTGCTGCTTAAAGCATCTAAATCCATTGCAATTCCTTAACCAAAATTAATTGTAGGTTTCCAGTTCTTAAGTCCTTGGAAGCTCCAGATTGTCCCACACCTTTTCCCAGTGCTATATTGAAATATGTAATAAACTAAACACATCTATGCAGAGAGGAACTGGAGAAGGAAAGTTCACAATGCAGTTAAACTCGGTGATGTCTTTTATTTTGCCTGTTTGGATCTCTTTCCCAGTATTTCCAGAACAGGCTGCCCAGGGAAGTGGTGGAGTCACCACTCCTGGAGGGATTTAAAAGACATAGAGGTGTGGTGCTGAGGGACACGGCTTAGTGGTGACCTGGCAGTGCTGGGTTAACAGTTGGATGTGATAATCTTAAAGGTCTCTTCCAACCTGAATGATTCTACGATTCCAAGATTCTACTGCCTATACCAGTAACTCCCAGTGACTCCTGCAGAGATGGAATTGATTCCAGCATTTGAGAAGAAGGGATGCATGCCACCTCTCTGCACTTGCTCATGTCCTACCTGGGACATCCCTCAGCCTCTGCTGGCACCTACTCTGGACCACGTCTCTGCCCAGTGTCTGCAGGGCTAGCAGGAATATGGCTGCTGAGTCGTCCTGACCCTCCTTTGAATTTTCCTTCAGCTGTCTCTTGAAGTACAAAGCAAATCAAGGATTACAGGCTGGGCTTTGGAAGGGGCTGGTACAGATGCCACAATCAACCTCGCACCACGCAGTCCCAACCATGGCATCTCTCCACAGACAACCTAGGATCAGTTACCAGGCCCTGTCTGCAGCCTGCCTCTGACTCCTAATGCCTATGCACACTTTGGGTTTTGGTTAGGCCCTGAACATCTGCTTGCTCAAAAATAGCTTTGGCACAGACTTCCTCAACAGCAAATCTACTTACACTTAAGAAAACATGTTGTTTGTTGTGATGGTGCATTACAAGTATAATTCAGAAATATTCACAGGGGGAAAAAAAGAAAGATGAAAAAAGAATGATTTAAGTCTGGGTTTCTGGCATCCAGTCTCTCTCCCTGGTTTTTATTTAACCACAGGATTTTTCTAAGCAGGTTTATCTTGATGGACAATGGTACCTATATGCACACATGTATATGCACACATGTGTATGTACACACGTATACACACACATACAGAGCCTGCACACTTCAGACATGTAAAAATAGTTAATAACTGCAGCATCTTTCTGAGAAGATTTTTTTTTTCCTTTAACCCCTGCACCAAAAGCAAACATCAGCAAACAAAGAGAGTTAACATCAAGGAGTGAAACAAGAAAGGGCAGACAAACTCTGCAGTAATTTTCTTTTGACATTTATGCTTTAATAGATTCCAGAGCCTCATAATTTCTAGGCAGTCTGAAATGGCCATTTGACAGATTTTCACCCTGATGAAAAAGCCATATACTTCAGAGAAAAAATGCAAAATAAAAACAAACAACCTTCCCCACACACAACAGAGTGCCCCTGAAGCATGCAAAATAAAGGCTGAATACACCAAATCCAATTCACAACCGCCTACAGCTCTCCCCGGGCTACAGGCTTGGTAGGTGAAGAGGAAAATCTGGGCAGGAGATCGGATCTTCTGCTCTCAAAAGCATTCATTCCCTGACTTGCTGCGGCTCGGAGGTGAGGGGCTCTGTAGTGCTGCCCAGACCCCACCTCCCTGCCAGTGCAGGTACAAAGCTGGGTCGTGCTGGACCCACAGCAAGGGCACACTGAGCGTGCAGGCAGCAGCAAGGGGAGGTGGCACCTGCAGAAGGCATTCGCTGCCACACACGAGGGCTTTGTGGGGTATATGCCAAGGCTCAGCTTAGACTCAGACTCACACTCTACTCGTGCACTGGGTTATGCTGCCTTGCTAGCGGCCAGTGAATCCTCCTGTCCATGTAAATCAGCGCTGACCAGCTCCTAACTGGAGAGCTGCTGAGCCCCAGAGCCTGGAGGGGAGCTTTCCAAGCTCTCAGGCTTTCAGGTCAAAACTCAGCTTCCTCCTCTGAAGGCAGGATCGTCTCTACAGAAACCAGAAACGATGCCAATCCTCTCAAGAGAGTTTCCCTCTGAATCTCCATCCATTTCTGTCCCAGAGAATTGCTGACAGCCTGCTCGGTGACTAGAATGACTTCTTAATGAGCATAAATCTCCCCATTTTGGCCTGCTTCCCCCCTCCCTTGCTCCACGCTCCCCTTGGCAGAGTGGCTCGGCAAGGAGAGTGGCACAGAGAAATGCAAAGGCACAACTGACTTCTAATCCCTTCAGCACCAGCCGCCACTTGTGCCCGTGCAAGCCCCTGGAGAGGTACCAAGGCGAGCGCCCGTCCCCTGCCAAACGACTCGCAAGGATTTCTTTGGATCTCAGGGAGGCGTTCTGCGTTAATCCCGACTGTGCCACATCTGCACTCTGGATTAAGGGAGGCTTTTCTTTTCCAGAGCTGTCAATCTGCTATTTTTCCATTCTCAATAAATTTGCTTTTTCTATAAACAACAAAAAAAAATAACGGAGAAGGAAGATGATGAACTACAAGGAGATTTAGCCCTGCAACTTCTGGCTGCTCTTCGCTTCCTAGTGAGGGATCAAGACATGCTGCTACAGCTTCATTCAGCAAGGTCTTATGGAAATCTCATTTTGATACTAAAATGATGTTTCCAAATGTATGTTTTGCTCATTGAAGAATTCACCCTCATTTATCTCTCCTATTGGACAGAAAAGGAACAATAAATTATTCCAGCCCAGAAAGCAAATAGCCAGTGACAATAAAAATAACAGGAGCAGATTGCCACTTGCTTTTCACTTATCTGCCTTAACATTTCAAAGTATCTTCTAATTATGTAAAGTATGTCTGGCTCAGCTTTGGACGGGGGCCTACTGTGGCTGCATCTTCACAGCAACAGTAATGAGAGTTGGCAGGCAGAACTGCAGACTCCAGCCCCTCTTTACTTGTGATCACACTGAAAAGATGGGAGTTTCTCCTGCCACAAGACTTGATAACAGAATGGTATCGGGTGATCCATTCTGGTTTTCAAGAGTTGGTTAAAGCTGGAACTGTCTTTCCTTTGCATTAAGCTGGTAACCAAGGATTCAAATAAAAAAACCCAGGAAGTACTTCAAAATTTCATGAGAAGTTTGGGGATAAAAAGCTTTTTTGGGCTACTGGCCAGACAAATGGACTTGAGGAAGGTGGTGCAAACACCACAAAAAAGCCAAACCTTTTTTTTTGTGTTGCAAATATTTTTTCAGCAAGCACAGGGGATACTCTTCATGTCAGTGCCCTGGCTGACATACCCTGCAAGGGGGTATGATGGGATCTGGCAGCGTAGATGAAAAAAGACTCCAGCAGAAGGGAAATCAGGACAAGGGATTTGTAATGGAGACTGGCAGGTTCTAAGGACTCAATTTTTAATGACATAATTTTAAGGAAATTCCACACTGGATATCATAAGATCACAGAAAGGCTGGTTGGAAGCGATCTCTACAAGTCTTCAGTCCAACCTTCCACTCATAGCAAGACTATTGCTGACAGCAGGTCAGGTCAGCCAACGCTTTGTCTAGCCAAGTCTTAAAAGCCTCTGAGGACAAAGATACCACGACGGCTTGGGTAACCAGGAGTGCTTCCAGTGCTGCTCCACCCTCCTCATGACAAATTTTTCCTTATGTCTTATTTAAACCTCCCAAGCTGTAATTTGTTATTGCTCACTGCTCACTGCTCCATCACGTGGTGTTCCTTGGAGCGTGACACTGACATCTTTGTCAGCCTTTCAAATAGCTGTAGGAGGCCATCCAATCAACACTGCACCTCCTCTTCACCGGTCTGAAACAGTCTGCATCCCTCACCCCTCGCCACAAAACACATGCAAGGCTCTGGCATATCTTGGCTGCGAGTGCAGGCGGCTCGGAGCAGCACCCCAGTGTGACAGTCCTTGCCTGGGGCTCCATATGGCCACCCTGACCTTCTCTTCGACCCCCTGTTCAGCCCAGCTCACTCATGTCCCAGGTGCCCTCCTGCAGTGATGGGCTCCACCACTTCATGAACAGCCTCTGTGATGGAACAGGCAATTCTCTTCATTTCTTTCCAGTTCCCTGTTGCTTTTCCCGAGTATTTCTAGAGCTTGGAACAAGGGATTGAGCAGAACTTTATCAGCCTTCACCCCAGTATTTCCCCACGGCTCCCCGTGCTCATCTAAGATGATTAGTAAAATACTTATTTAAGGTAAAGGTCTGAAACACGTTGGCTTTTTGGTTTTGTTGTTCATTTTGGTTTTAATTCACCGAATCCTTTATATCTTAAGCAGGAACAGCAGATTTCTCAAGACAGCAGAGGGAACGTGCCACCCTCAGTGGCTCAGTGCTGACTCAGAGGCAGAAAACCACCTCGCAACCCCCCCAGCCATTCCTCTGGCACCCTGGATTCTCCCTGGCAATCCCCCACGGAGGGACTGATCGTGCCTGAGCTTGAGCTGGTGAGATGAGGTGAGCACAGATCCCAAGCGGTGATGGCTCTAGGCCAGGGAGCGGTCACACACCCTGGCAAAACCAACCCGAGGGATTTCAAGAGAAGAGAAGAAGTGGCAGGATGTTATTCCTTAAGAAGACCACAAGTAAGTGTCTACAGCACACACAAGTCAAGGTTCCTCCATAAAGCTGCATAATGATTTCAGGTAATGATTTTATTTAGGGTTGAAATCTTTATCCCTGACTTGTCCCGTGGGTGGGAGGACAGAGCAGCAAAGGAGAAAGGAGCACAGGGCCCTGCTCCTGGCTCTCCCACCAGAGCAAACTTCAGCAAGTTCTAACCTGCGCTTCTCCTAATCCTAGCTCTTTATTTAGCAGCCTCCATGCTCTTTAGAGGACATCCCTTACCATGTTCACATCCTCTGCAGGGAGTCCTGATCTCACGGCAGAACTTGATCCTGCTGCTAATCAAAGCAGTTCTCAGGATGGCAGTATTTTCACACTACTGTAAATGCTGAGGATTTGTCCATGGCCTGCCCTCCTTCTTATGCATTTGGGACTAATTGAAAAAGAGAAAGTACTGAATTCATCTTTTTATTTCTTTCTTTTTCCTATTATGCTTGTGATTGTTCAAATTAAAGTTCTGGTTTTGATTCTCTGATATTCTCAATGACCTTCAAATGCCAAGCAATTCATCAGAGTCTTCCGTGCACTAAGAATACCCTGAGCTAGCTGCAGAGGGATCAGGGGAGGTGATGCTGGCTCTATCTGCTTTCAGCTCTGTGACAGTTAGCTGCCTCATCTCTCCAGTTTGGCTCCTTCCGTTGTACTGAGCCAAGGGGGCAGGAGCATCCGGAGGAAGGCGGCCAGAGCCGGAAACCAGAGACAGCTGAGCTGAACTGAATGTGCCCATCTTGTCCTCTGGTGAAAAAGGAGCCTAAATAAGGAGATCCCAAATCCTGAGGCTGTTAACATAGGAGGAGATGAGCATCACCATGTCAATCCCATCCAAAGCCTAATGAAATAAATGAGGAAATTCCTGCCGAATACCAGGGATCAGGTTCCACCCTGAGCTATTAACCAGCACATGAAACTGGCCCTGGGTCTGCTCCAAAGCCCACTGGAGTCAACAGCACCTGGCTCCCCAGTTAGCAGGCACTGGATGAGGGCTTTGCTGGAGCATCACCAGCACGCTAGCACAGTATCTCTTACATGGAGCATCTCGGGGCTTGTTTGTTCCAAGCTCAGGATAGAGCGAATAAAATCACTTCACCCTTTAGAAAACAAACCCAAAGTGCCACAGCCTGAGCAGGCTCTGGCTCTTTTTTTCCTTTTCTCTTTCACCAAATAACCGCCACCAGCGCTGTGGAATGGAATTTATTTGGAAGACAGTTGCTCAAAATCAAATCAGTTATTCCTTCTCCCTTTCCTTACGAATGCATACGCTTAAAGTAAGTCCAAGCAGTGTGGATTTCAGTGGTGGTGCTGAGCTGCAGGGAAGTGGGGATTCTTTGCTGCCATGTTGTTACACAGCAAATGGGATTTATTCCTTTACCTCCATTTCTTTTCTTAATGTAACAGTATTTTTCTTAGGGATACATCTTCTTCTTTTCATCAGCAGATAATAAAGAGAAAGGCACTGTGTTTAATGTGGTGTAGAATTGTTTGATTTAAACAAGAGACTCTTCCCTGTTCTACACTCAGAAAACATATAATGGGAAAATGACAGCAGCTAAGTGTGTGAGGGCTGAGCTGAAGATGAGCTGATTGGTTTTCCTATCGCGTATAATGTCTCTTTGTTACACTGCCTCCCCAGTGCCCACCTCCATCTTACACCCTGCAGAAACAGATGAGCTTTCACAACTAAAGCATCGATGGGCTGTCAGCCGAGCTGCCACAGCGGGCTGCTTGCATGGGCTTAGCCTAACTGGGAAGAGGGCTGTGGTGGTTCAAAACCATTTCTGGCCATCAGACCTTGCTGGTAATGTGGGTAGCACAGCTCAGCGTGCTGGTGGCTACTGGGTCCATTTTACCTGCACACATGGGCTGCTGGGCTCCCCCAAAGCAGCTGGGTTCAGTATATATTGCAGCATCTCTCACTCTCCTGTGCACAAAGCATGACCTACCTACCAAGATTCCCGTGACTCTTAACTTTCCAGGAGTCAAATGAATCTGTCAACTAAAGCAACACAAACCTGCCGTGATCCTCCCAATCACCAGGGACCAGGAGAGGTTGACGGTGAAGGACGGGTGACCAACAAGCTTGAGTTTCTGCAGCACCAGTCACCCACACAGTGGTTCTTCCTCGCAGTGTCCAGCAGCAAAATGTGCAACGAAAACTGCCACCTCCCCCCACACAGAGGGTCGTGGGGGAATTCAATGGCTCTTCCTGGCTGATCAAAGGCTCCCAGTGAGACCGACTCGGTGCCGAGGGAAGGCAATGGGAAGCCCTCCCATACACTTCAGTGGGCTGTGGATGAGACTCTATATTCATGGGCTATTATTATTAGAACTGATTTATATGAATGCCATGTGTGCTCAGACAATACAAAAGAGCAGAGCATTCAAAAAAATAAATAAATCTTAATTACATCTTTTCCAAGTAACATGTCACAAATTTCTGGTAATCTGAAAAAGTGCTGGTCCAGATGTCTGCTCTCTACCTCTCCTTCTGTCAGCCCCACTCCATACAATATCTGGGGTGCAAATGGAGGGAAATTGTCGTATTATTCACCATCCCTCTCCACAAATGCATCTTTTCCACTTTACTTCCCTTTTCTCTCAGTGCTATTTTTTTTTTTCTTTTGTGAATCGCTGGAATAATTTAATAAAGAGAGCAAAGAAGCCAGATGTTCCTGGTGTAAAGACAAGCTCAGTACCTGTAAGTCATGGAGGGGGCTTATTAAACATGAAGTGCCTATTCTTTAAAACGTTCCAGAGTTTTGCATTCAATTCTCATTTCAAAATCTGCCAGAGCTCTTCAAAGATTTTGTTACTTTTCAACATCATAATGTTCCTATCAAAGCAGGAACTCATCAAATCCATTCAGTAACAAAGCTACTAATCCCAACCTTTTCTTCCAAGATTTTTTTTTTCCATGTAATTTCATAGCATCAGGATGTCCTGCCACAGTTTAAGAAAGCGAGCCAAAAATTCCATGGGATATAGCTTTTTCTAAGTATGCTTTACCCTGGCTTGCCAGCTACAGAAAGATCAATTGATTTCCAGCCATTGAAAAATAAAATCAAATTAAAAAAAAAAAAAAAAAAAAGAAACCAGAAACAACACATAATTCTAAAACCAGTCACCTTTTAGGGGTCTGTAAGAACTTTGCCAGACCAGCATATTCATAGAATAGCAAAAACACATGGAGCTTTAGCATAATAAAGACAAATAAATAGCAGTTTCATGACAGATACTGTTGAATGGCTTGAACCTTCCCCTGCATTGCTGGCCAACCAGCAGATACTAAGAATATTTTGCTGTCTGCAAAATGTGAGATGTGTGTCGCCCAACTAAAGAATCCAACTGCTGCTTCCAAATCACATTCCTGGGACAAATACCTTATCACACGTCCTTACATATAGAATGGAAGTTAATAAAAGACAGAACAGCTTCACAGCATTCCACTTCATGCACCTGCACCTTACGCACGCACTGCAGGTAGGCCTCAAGCTGACTGCTGCCCAGGAGGGCATCACCAGCTTCAGTTCCTACACCACCACCCGCACCAAATGCCTGACCAGCAGCCTGCACTCTCCCTTAGTCAGTAAGCCCCCTTCAATTCATGTTGCTCAACCCTACAGACACCAGTCCCACCACCACCCTGCGGGGAGACATCACGGGGCCTTCAGGTGCAGGAAATTCTTCTGCCCATCCCTCGGGAGCACAGCCTGGGTGGGTGTCCTCATCTACTGGACCTCTCCCTAGGTCTTAGACGTCTTCACATCCAGCTCAGATCAAAGTCTTTCACATTTTTCCAGCAAAGCATCCATAAGACACAGCCTTCCTTCCCAACCAGACATTTAAAGCCCTGCCCTCTGTCCCCGGTTGAGTCCACACACCACCTCCTCACCCGAGCCTGAGAAACGCCGCTAGTTTTGGCACCTATCCCTTCAGACCCTTCCTGTGAATCCCATCATCTGGATGATCTTGCCCGTACCTCCCTTTTGCTCTCTCTGGTTCTTTGTCTGCCAAACCAAACTATTTGCCTTCACCTCTTCAAGGACAACTTCTGCTGATAATCTCTCTGCTATCAAAGGCTGATTTACATTTCCAGCTGTCCCACCATGCCCTCCCTCCTCTCCCTGCCTTATCAGTGAAATTCACTCACTCAATCTCTCCTGTTCTCTCCAACACCTCCCTGCCTTTGCTGACTCTGTTTTAAACTCTCCTTCACCTCAAAGGAAAACTGGCAGGAGGTGTGGCTGCCAGGACACCCAGAGCTCTGCAGCAGCAAAGTCCACTTCCCAGATCTTTTCTGGAAGCACCGACCATCTGGGCGGCTGCTCAGCTGGAAGACCTTTGGGGTGCTGCCTGCCCTTCTCGTTTGCCAACGCTTCTGAGAGCTCGTGATGGATGCTGCTGCATTGTAAATTCCAATTTACAGTTCATTCTTCTCCTATTCATCACACTTCTGCTGTCACTTCTGTGACTTCTGAGTCAATGTCAGATGATTCAAACAACTAATCTCAAATTAATAAATAACAAAAAGCATGTGCTTGCAGTTTATAAATTAACCTGTGGCGTGGCCTGCATTCCAAAAAATTGTCCATGGAACAAAATGGTATTTTTTATAATTAATAATTTGACCAGCTTAAGACAACAGTTATGTCTGGGCATTTATTACATCAAATGCACTCATTTAGAAAGCAGACATCCAAAACCACTTCATAATGGGCAAAATGGCAGAGAGGAGTTAGTGGTTATCCATTCAAACAAAACTATTTATTTTAGCAGAAGAGGGAATTTAATAGAAAGGAGAACTTGGAGAGCTCTTACGCATCGATAACGTGTATTGGGTTTGTATCTCCTAAATACACAAAGTGAAAGAAAATCATCATATATTAAAAACCCCCAAAAAACCAGTGCTATGCAGTTACTGCCAGAAAATGAGGCATCTGATTTTTAAAGAGACATCCCAGGCATTTGAGGATTTTCTTCCCTCAGACTGGGAACTCTAATGGACAAGTTTTACAGGACCATTGACTACCTGGAAATTTCAATGCATTCTTTAGTTCTTTTCTGATGTACATTAAAAAAAACAAAAAAGCACAAAAAAAAACCCCAAACAAACTCCCCCCAAAACCCCCAACAAAACCATTTAGTCCTGTTGTGATGATTTGAAGTGGATTTGAACAATGGAAAATGACTGCTTGCTGCCTGCCTGGGAAGCTCACTCCTGTGCCTTCAACACAAAACACTGAGCAAAAAGCAGTAACACTGCCAGAGAGTGGAAAACGCCTGGCATCTTAACTTCCTTGGCTCGGAGGGGTGACTGAACACGTCGAGATAAAAACAAGAGGGGACCAGCTGGAAAGAAACACTGAAATGACAGCAGAATGGAACTGAAGGAGAAAGAACAGAAATAGCTTTTCAAGACTTAACCTGAGACACTGCATGGCTGATAAATAAATAAGCAGAAAGACTGCAGATTTTCTAAGAAGCAGAACTAGCAAAAAATATTTTAAATATTAACATCCTGCATGTCGTTGTGCATTTTAAAGATGGGTATTATCTGTTCTAAGTAACTAGGGTAAATATTTCCAGTGCAAAAAACCAAATGTTTCATCAGTTCTAGGAATTTTTAAACCCCATAATTTTGATGTTACCCTGCTAGGAAGGTGGGAAAGGGGCCATTCAGGAACTCTGCTCTATCAGCTCCTCAGGGAGTCATCCTTCTGTATTCCCAGATTGCCAACAAACAGCATGAGAAACTGTCTCCTGAATCTTCGGGTGGATCTCCAGGTGGAAGCATCAAGGGTGGGCTCCATCAATGGGAGCATGTGCTGAAGATCCCGAGAGTGTTCATATTTTAGTTACTAACCCAAAGTTTCCCTGCAAATGTTAACCACGGGGTTGTCCTAACCGCAGGATGACTTTAGGGAAACCACGGAGATGAGCTCAAGGGCAATAAGGGTGGGCAAGTCTTGCTCAAAGACTGTGCACTCCCTAGACAGGGCTTTTTGTGGTTTTTATTGTATGGCAGCTGAACCATTTGGATCTCAGCCCTCAGCAATCTGTTAACACAAATAAACAGCAGTGGTGAGGTACACAGCAGAGTTCAGTCAGCACCTCAGCAGCTTGGTAGCACCACCCCAGATTTTAGAAATAGTGGTGATGCTGCTTCCTACTCGGTGCAACTTTTACAAGCACGGTAACCTCTCCTCCTCTTCCTTCAAACGCACACTGTCCTTCAGACCTTTGTCCTTCTGGAAGTCCAGGGGAGTTTGTTCCCTTTATCTGAGAGGGACTGGATCAGGCCTCAACTTGGCAAGGGAAACGCTCTGAGTGCACACAAAAAATGAACATTTGGGAAGAATCCTGACTTGTTTTCTTAAAGAAGAAAATTCTGCAGAGCATAGGGCAGGAAATAATGTGCTCATGGGTGGTTTCCTCCTCCAAAGCAGCTCATATGCAGCAGCTGAGACAACACATACGGCGGCACCGGAGTGGAGTTTCCCCAGATCCCTCAAATGGGGTTCCACAGCACTAAGAGACCTGCAGCTGGAGGTGAAGATGTTTTTTCAAGGTGTGTCCACGGAAGGTGGAAGAATTGAGTACTCTTCTTCGTAATCTGGTGCTGGTTTCCTCAATGGGATTTGCTACTGCTCGCTCTCTGCCTGGAGAAGTGGCAAGTCTGCTTTTCAGTAGCCTACTTGACGTATTTTCATTCTCTGTCTGTGGTTTCCTCGCAGAAACCAGACACCCAGCCAGTGATGGATAGCCCCACACACCAGCCTATGTGGCGATGCCATACGGAGAGGAGGACGCTCGGCCCGTGAAGTCAAACACAGCACTAAGATTGATCTCTTCTGGAATTCCTGCCTGATGCACTGACCAGTAAGTTATGCAAACATGCTAATTCGCGAGGCAGAATAAAGCAACTGCCTCCTGCCTTTCCAGGAATGTTTAATTTGGGGCCCAGCAGGGAGAAGACTTTCTGTTAACATGAACATTTTGTTAGTTTTAGCAACAGGGAATGTAAACTACAATGGAAAAAGTAATGAATGAATATTGAGAAGGAAGCTCAAGGTTAAAATTTATGTCCGCCAATAAATCAAAATGTGTCTGAGGGGTTAGCAGCTCAGGCACATGGACTTCTAACAATTATCTTACTCTTCTGCAGAAGCCTGAAGTGTGCCAGGAGGATTACTTGTGGTCCACTGTGCTCCAAACCCAGTCCTCCAAAGTAAGCAGGAGCTCTTGCTGAACAGCAATTTGGCACCTAAGTGTCTTGGAAGACTGGAGCCTCTGTTCAGAACTCACTGTGGCATTGTACCTGTTGGCAGGTACTCTAGAAACCCGGAGAGAAAACAATACCTGCTCAGAAGATCGGATCATTTAAATAAAGAGTGGATGAAAGGAAGCGTTTGCATTTCCTTGGGGCTGCACTCAAGAGGGCTGAAGGTGGGCCAAGATAGTGTTGGAATTTCCAAAGGTCATATGGAGAGTCTGTGGCAAACTCTGGAAAAACTCCCGGAGGTTTAATCACCATTTTCCCTGCACTCGTTCCCTTTCTCTGGCTCCATGTCTTTAGCAGTCTGTCCACTTCTAAAGGTCTTGTCCCTAAAACCAGCGGCCATATCATATGCTCACAGCTCTTATCCTGGCATCTAATTTGAGCCTCCAAGAGGAACAGCGTCAGAGGGAACAGAAATAGGTGGGAAACTGATGTCCACACAACAGAGTAACCAGGACATTCTCACACCTTTAGCTTTCAGTCAGGACAACCCTCTTCCTACCTCCTGTGCTTCTCAAATCTACAGCACCATGAACTCTTCAGCTTTGTAGGTGTTTAGGGCAAGACTGGATGTGGCGCTGAGTGCCACGGTCCAGCTGATGTCAGGGTGTTGGGTCACAGGCTGGACTTGATGACCTTGGAGGTCTATTCCAGCCTCAGAAATCCTGTGATTCTGTGATTCCCCAGAGCCAAACTGCAACCAAGAGCTCGTCCACCCCACTCCCCAGACAGGCACCCCACTTTCTCCTCCAGTTTCAGAGGCCTGATGCTGAGGCCTGCCCGAGAGGCTGGACTCGGTCCTGTTCCTAACTCTCTCTGCCCCCGCCCAGACGCACAGCCCACGGCACCCGGCTTACACAACGCAACTGAGGTGAGAGGGGTTTTCCCTTCTTCCCTCTTCCCAGATTGTCAAGTGCTTTCTGTGAGATCAAAGGAGAGGCAAATTAGTCAATCACACCACTAATGCAGCAGCGGCACAGCAGCTTCCCAGAAGGGCTGTGTGCACGCTGCCAGCTAACCGCAGGTGTAACCTACTTCTACAAGCAGAGCTATCCATCATCCCTGACATAAACCATCAAGCTTGGACAAAGAGGCCCCTCTAGCCCAGCCCTGGAGTCTCTGGAGCAGCAAAGGCGGTGTGGTTTGGACAGCCCGCGCTGCGGCGGCATGTGCAGAAAGCGCGGCGATCCCGAAGCTCGATAGTATCGGGATGTCATACACAGTGCTGGGCAACTTTCCTGAATGGTGCTTGGCATCCCCCTTCCCTGTCCTGTCTTATCTGGTCTTCTGGCTTACTCTGAAGTGATGATGACCGTGCTGTCATCTGGGGAAGCTGCTCTGGGCAGCGGTGCAGCTGGTGAGTCCTGGCACCGCTGCTGCTGCTCAAGCCCCACAGCCACCTATCAGCCAGGGCACGAATTCCACATGCCTCTGTACACCTCTCCAGCCAAAAATACCTTCCTCACTCTCCCCAGTTCCCCTTCTAAAGGTTAAGAGGCTTGATGAGTTGGTTTTGGTTAAACTTTATAAACAGTTTTGTTATTTCTCCCCCTGTGTGTGTGAACACAAAAATAAAGTGATGCAAAGGGCAGGAAGATTTTTCTGGTTTACATCTTCAGTGTTTGGATGTGCAAAGTGGGTGAGAAGGAACCTAATCATGGTGGGTTTGAGGTTTTGAGACTACGAGGAACAGACTACACTGCTTCCTAACCCTGCTTTACATTAAGAGCTGAACCTAATGGCACAAATATCTCTGCAGTGATGAACCACCTCTGCAGCTACACCAACAAGCAACTTGGCATCTTCTCCTATCCCAAATCACTTTTATAGCAAAGACAGTAACAAAAGAGACATCTTTATTTAATAAACAGACCTAACTCCTTGTTCTGACACGATAACCAGCCCCAGGATGTTATCAAAACAGAGCAACACGTGTTGCTAGCAGCAGGCACATCATCCCCAGCCCTGCGCTCAGCACTGTCAAACACCCTTCTCCGGAGGTAGCAAAGAGCACGAAACCACTTCTGATCAGCCCGTGTCCCCAGCTCACACCAACGTGCCTAAAAATAAACATGTTGCAGCCTGATAAGTAATTGTATCTCATTGGCACCCAGCACTGTTCTCACAGGGCGGAGGCGGGAGGCCAAGGACAGGGGATCTGCCACCAGTACATCCTCCCACAGCTTCCCACAGCTTGGGGATCTGAGGAATGGTTACAGAGATCTGCAGGGTGGGGGGCAAGGAGAAGGGGCCAGGCTCTTGTCAGTGGTGCCCTGGGGTAGGACGAGGGGCAATGGGCACCAACTGGAACCCAGGGAGTTCCACCTCAACAGGAGGAGAAACTTCTTCNCAGGAGGAAAAAATTCTTTGCTGTGCAGGTGGCAGAACCTGGCCCGGGCTGCCCAGAGAGGTTGTGGAGTCTCCTGCTCTGGAGCTTTTCCAGCCCCCCCTGCCTCTGTTGCTGTGTGGGCTGCCCTGGGTGACCCTGCTCTGGCAGGGGGGTTGGACTTTATGAACTCCAGAGGTCCCTTCCAACTCCCACCGTTCTAGATTCTGAGATTCCCCACTGCCAGCAGAGAAGAGGGGAGCACCATGCCACACCACACCAAAGCTGGGCAGTAATTCATAGCTCTCTGCCTGCACTCAGTACAAGTTAAAATAACTCTTTGTCATCTTCACTCATTGTTGGGACAGCAGCATCCTCACACTGAGGCCACACGAGCCCCTTAAATGGCACTCTGGGGAGGATCTGTCCCTGCTCATCCTGCACCTCAAGCCTTTCAGGGTGCTTAGAGACCTGCTCACAGTGCCTGAAACAGGTCTGCAAGAAAAATCATCCCCCGTGGCCCTTGGCTCTTTTAGAAGGCCAGTGCTGCTGGTGGATGCTCAGGTGGTTGCTTTCTGCAGGGTACAGCTCTGGTGGCAGAGTTTGTGTCTTGAGACCAAACCAGCATAAAAAATGAGCAGTCTCCTACAAACAGGTCTCTGCTGCATGACACTCATCACTCTCGGCCAAGAATTACTGTGAGTGGAAAGCTAAAGCGGAGCTTGGTTCAAGCTTAATGAATTATCTGCATTTTCCAGCCCATTGTTTTGGCTGATAAATCACAGCTTCATGCGCCATTAGCATGTAATGATTGGAATATTTAATCAAAGGCCAGCTTTTCATATCATTTACCTTTGAGAAACCAGATTTGCTCGCTGGAACAGTTTTGAACCATTACACAGGCTTATCAGCAAACATCTTTGCTGTATGTCAAGTGTTGCAATATTTAAAGCCCTTACAGTCAAGCAACCTTTGGGAAAATTGAGTGGCTCGCTTAGCTTGACAAAGGCAAAAGGATTTCTGATGTTATTTGAAAGGACTGCAGGAAAATCAAAGAAAAATGAGGAGAACAAACAATTCTGCATTTACAATCAATTATTATTAACGCTCATTTGTTTTGTGTTTAGACCTCGGAGTAAAATCAAGACTCTTTTGTTCTAGCTGCTGTAAGACATTGTTTTGAAGACAGAAAGTATTTTGTTCTTTTCTTTTTTTTTTTACCCAGAGGATGCCTCTCTGACAGTAGCCGCCTCTCCACCCCAGAGTCACCTCTTTTGAGACCTCAAGCCCACACTAGAAAGCTGCCCCTGATGCAATGGCCAGAAAGTGTTTTGGTGCCCAACAAGAAACCCAGTCCCCACCTGCGTGACCAGCACAGATCAGCTGGGGAGGGGTTCAGCCACTCTGCAGCCTGGTCCATCAGCAGGGACCCTAACTCAGCCCTGCCTGAGCAGCAGTGGGCAGAGAGCATCTTCTGATGCCTTGAGCTCCCCATGCAGGCAGCCACAAATCAGCTGCTGAGAGGCTCTGCACTCGAATGTACCCTCCTCTTCTCTCTATTTTCACTTTAAAAAGTGGGGAAAAAGCCTCACTTGCTTCTGCCTCATGCTGTCATAACCCCCAGTCAAAAAAACCCACGTTTGGAATGGTTTGTCAACAAAAGTATAGAGCTATCAAAGGCTAAAAATTACAAACAGCTCCTACAGAAGGGTGAATCAAAGGTATGTAAAACCGACTACAAATCTGAACTTAAACAGGGTTTCGTAACTCCCTCCTGAGCACAATTTGTGCTCCTGGATAGGAACGAAATCTCCCATTTCCAGGGCAGTGGGTGCTTTTGTTTGCTTCTTGAAATGCTTGGTTGAACAGCAGTGCAGAGCTGTAAAAATAGGTTGATTTTAATGTGCTTTATGGGTCTGACTGTGAACAGAAAAGGCCTGAGGGCTGTGTGAGTCTGTGCTTGTGCACTTCTGCACTAAACTTTTATGTGTGTGATCTCCCACCCTGTGTAAATGGTGTATGTGGCCACACGAACCACTTGTTGCACCCCAAACAAGCTTCTGTTCAGGCACAGTGACAACAGTCCCGGGGTCAGTGTGGTGGCCATTGGCACCCATGTGGAAGTGGATCTCCACCTTCCAAAACTCAGACACCAGGGGCCCAGAAGCACAGGCGAGGTTGTACGTGTGCAGAATGTACCAGGTGCAAGTGGAACAGCATTGGGCAATGAAAGGGTGAATGTTTCTGTCATTCCCCTTCATATTTTCCTTTATCTTGCCTTTCCCCAACTGCTGAACAGCCCCTTCTCTCCATTTTTTTCCTGCTTTTAAACCTGTGGCAAGACCCCCAGATACAACTCCCAAACTTCGGTGTTTCCAAATCCATGTACAGATCCAGTCTGGATCCAATTAAGTCAGATCTTCCACTGTGAGTCAAACCAAGAAAGACAGTACTCAGCTTTCTGATGACAGCAGTGCTGTTAATCTGGCCCTGGACCCGATTTCTCTGCTGCAGTCCACCCTGCTTATGAACATTTGCCTTCCAAGGCATTTTTTCCTTCCCAAATGAAGAAGAGGAGATGAAGCCCACTTGAAGTAGCAGAAATTGCAATGGCAGACCATGTACCTTCAGGCAGTATCTGCATATTGCAACCTGCAAATGTGTTACCCAAGGTCTGCTATCTCCAGCGGGTCTGGAGGTCTGCACAGGTCTCCAGACTTCCACCCGTGGCTCCAGAGACATCAACAGGATAGTCAGAAGCTAGCATCCATCTCGTGATTTCTTGGTGCTTTACATCAGCCTTACTATACTTAGCACAGGAACCAGATCTGTTAGAAAGGAATGGTGCTTGGCACACAGAGCAGGAATAAAAATACAACTAATTTCATTTTTTCCATGGTGACAGTTCTCCAGCTCACCCAAGTTGAGCTTTCCGGGAAGTACCACAACTGTTCTTGCTGGACTAGAAGATGGCAAGGTCTTTCTCATTCAATGAAGAAGAATGGAATTAGTTTGCGAAAGGCTTCCAGTTCATAGGATCATGGAATGGTTTTAGTTGAAATGGACCTTTCAAGGTCAGCTGGTCCAACCCCTCTGCAGGGAGCAGGGACATCTGCAACTAGAGCAGGGTGCTCAGAGCCTGTCCAACCTGACTTGGAATGGTTCCAGGGATGGGGCAGTGACCAGCTCTCTGGGGAACGTGTGTCAGTGTTTCACCACCCTCACTGAACACAATTCTTTCTTCTATCTCATTTAAATCTCCCTTCTTTTAGTTTAACACCATCACCCCTTCTCCTACAGGTACAGGCCCTGCTAAGAAATCTGTGCCCAACCTTCTTATAGGACCCTTTAAGTACTGAAAGGCTACAATAAGGTCTCACTGGAGCCTTCTCTTCTCCAGGCTGAACAACCTCAGAGGGCAGGTTCTAGAGGGCAGACAGACTGCTTTGCTTTCCAGACCTCGACACTGTCTCCATATTCTTCCCCTTTTCACCCTGATGAAAAACTCCTGGGTTTGAACCCTCGTAGCAGGACCTGACCAGAGGTCAGAAGCCACCTACAGACAAGAGACCTCTGACTTGAGCTCTGTGCTCAGAGTGCTGGAGATCTGCAAACATCCATGTCCTGCGTTTACAACGTTTCTGATCCCAGAGTCTAGGAGACACACTCTGAACTGTTTTCCCTCTCCTTTTGAGGTGCCAATCATCATCTTTATCTACCTGATCAGCTGGTTCCTTCTTCCAAATCCCCTATCAAGGATACTGCAAGAAAAGCTAGAGAGAAAGCAGATCCTCACATCCTCACATGCAAGACACGTCCTCACATGCAAGATACGCAATATGACAGGCAAAATGAGATTCACATTTTACTGAATCCAGCAATCTCTCTGTTGGTCTATGGCCACAGTTTTATAGGAAAGGTTCCTCGGGGCCACGACAAAGCTTTTCTTCACAGTCAGAGATGGGGGAGCCCATCCATCCTTTGGGATAATCAGGGAATCAGAGACTTTCATTCAGATCTGCTTGACTCAAAGGAGGTATTGAAAAAGCCCTACAAGTTGTGTGCTGCCCTCTGAATTTATGCAGGATGGACAGGTCTCTCCTTCCAACTGATCAAAAAATTCATCCTAAACCAGATTAAAAATCCCAGAGCTTTATCAAAACCAAACTACTTCTCCCAAAAGTTTCCATGTCAAAGAACAAGCATTTTCCAGCAACATCAATGGAAACATTTTTCATCAAGTTCCCTTCCATCTCTCTGATGTTCTGTGCATTTCACTCCCATGTTCCTATGAGAAAAGCGAGGAGATTTCCATCTGATTTTGCAGATGGACTCGGGGAGCTCAGGCAGATTGCTCTGTGACCTGCTTGGTGGCCGTGGCAAAGAGCTGGTGTCCTGACTTCACATCCCTCACGCTGAGTCCTTAGATGTACTGGCTCTCTAGGGAGCTTTAGCCTGAAACCTCTAACCACAAACCTGGAAATGATTTGAAATATATTCTAACAAGTGTTGTTAATCACACCCACTGTCTCATAGCATGGCCTGTAAAACAAGAATGGAGAGTGAAGACGACTTCCTACTTCCCATTCCCTGGCTGCCAAAGCATTTCCTGTGCTCCAGAGCCGCGTTTCCCTGGGAAGGGGAGGGATGCTCTCTAGTGGTTAGAGTATGAGACAGGAAAAAGGAGACCTTACAGATTTCACTTCCTGTCTGAATGTTCACTGTGCTGTGTACCAGGAGGCAATTCATCCCAGCTTGCTGTGCCCTGGTTTCCCTACACCTCCCTGGCACACAACATTCCCACTGCTCCATGGGGCACTTCGATGCTGTCTGCAGACGTTGGGAGGAGAGGTTTTAGGTTAAGTCCAAGTGCCATCGCCAAGCTGCGTTAGGTCAGAGCGAAGATGGGGAAAAAGGGAAAAATGGGATGAAGAAAGAAGGGTCTGAAATGCTCCTGTCAGATCTTCTCCCCTGTTTTAAGTCACGAAACTGTTCTTTTACTCGATTGCTCCTTATCTCTACCTAAGGCATCGCGGGTTTTTATATAATTAAAATTTCCTTGACAATTGCCAAGGATTTACAATGTGAAATGTTTCAATTTTTCTTATATTATGTCTTGGCATCAAAGAATCTGCACTCGTTTCCTAAGTATGGGATAAAGATGATTTCTAGTGGGAGACAAATGAATCAAGACCTTGACACCCCTATTTTTTTCTTTCTCTTTTTCTTTTCCTTTCCTTCTTTTTTTTAAATACATCTGGTTATTATTGAACAGAGGCTTTCATGTTTTAATGATAAATTGTCTTCTCCCGCTGTAACAATGTCCCCAGACGGCTTGTCTTGGCTGAAATGTCTTCTAAGAGCATCTGCTTTTGATCTATAGGGGTTTTAAATCTTTGGATCTAATCTCTAGCCTGACTGACTTGAAAGCTGATTTCCACAAAAGCAGAGTGTGAAACTTGTAGAAACCCTTTAGTGGAATCACTTGAAATTGTTTAAAAGAGTGTATTGACAATGCTCAAGATGTCCTCAGGACTTTTTTTCTGCATATTTACATAAATACACATGTATATAAAACTATAAGAAAGAGACATAAGAAAGGAATTTCTTTTAACAAATGCTCCAGTGGTATTTCCATGTAATCTGCATATGTTGTGGCTTAATACTCTAATAAAGAAGGACTGGAAGCTTTCCAGAGCACAGTATTTATGCCATGTATATCAATTAAGATAATTGCCAATTATATTGATATGTCAATTAAAGTCAAGTGACTTTTAAAAGTCGTGTCTGCTATTAATTTAGCTGTATGCATACACTGTAAGCATATTTATAAGGGTTGGTCTTAAATTCCTCAATATTGTTCACATCCAGCACATAATCACCGTGTTCACTGCCCTCTTTCTGGTCCACTTTAGGCTGCAGCTCACCGAGCACTGTAAAGACAGAGGAGACAAAGCCCAGCAGAGAGCTCTCTCCCTTGGTGGCATGGTGTTGGCTCACTGTCTCCTTCAGCTGAAGCACGCTGAGTAGATTTTGATTTCACCCCAGCACAAATGAAAATAGGAGCTGGCGAGTATGTGCACGAGATTTCTGTGGCTAAGCGGAAACCACTGTGGTCAAATGAAAGAGAACCTCCTAATACTGCAATATACATAGATATATAAATACATTAGTGTGTGTTTGTGTGCCTGTGTGATAAATGCCCTCCAAGAGTTCATTTGTCTACCAAACCCCAGGCAGTGCATTGTAACACGTTAACAACGGTGACAGACGGACCGTACAGGGCTGAGAGTTTAGGTTTTGCTGGGATTAAACTGAAGTTAGGGCAAATTCAGAATAGTTTGAACAGAAAAGCTCTTCTGCAATGAACTTTCTGGTTAGAATATAATAGAAGCCAGATCCCAACCTCCCTGGCTTGAGGTTTCCAAAACCAAATCATAACAACTGATGAGGTTTTGCTAAACCAAAGCACTCCCTGTTTTCTCATCACAAAGATGAGATAAAGGGGGAATCTTTATTCAACCTTTTACTCCCTGCACCTCAGCAGTGGTGCTGAAACAGACCCAAATGAAGACCTATCTTCATTATCCCCCATTCAGAGTCCGCATTTTCAAAGCAATAATCTTGCTAGTCAGCTGTGAAAGCCCCAGAACACAGCCTCTCCAAGGCCATCCATAGATCTCCCCAAAGTTCATGGTTAAAAACGTATTTCTAGAGGCTCCACCAAAACTTCTAACTATTTCTGTGGCTGACTGGGCCAGAGACATGATGGAAAGAACCATTTCATAACCTTTCAGCACTGCCGCTTCTATCCAAACCCAAACTCCAAAGCAGGGATGGGATGTGAGAAGCAATCAAAAACAACACTGGAAAAACACGAATCCATCCTACTAGTCAGGCTTTGGGTTTGGTCCCAGGCATGAGGAAATATTCAAGGAAAGTGGAGTTATTTCCTTAGATTCATTTGCCCATTTCTCATTAGTAAAGCATTTTGATACTCTGCAATCCAATGCCCAGCCATGGTTTCTGACTCTTAAATCGAGTCATTTATTTCTGGGATGTTATAAAACTGGACTGATAGAATAAATATGCGGGATGGAAATAGGCAAGAAGCCTTCAACTGAGCCAAGAGGCTCATTTACTCTAGGAAATGAGCACTGCGTAGCACGGAATTTTTCTCTTTCTTGCAAGAGGATCATCAAGTGATAAGATTCTCCCTGGACTTGAGTGTTAACTGAAGCATCTTGTATGAAGTTGATATTTTATGGGGAACTTACCAAACGGAACCATTTTCTACAAGTACTTATGTTGTCACAATTCTTGTTGTTCCTTTGACCCAAGAAATGTAAGGTCTGATCTAAAAGGGGAGCCAAGAGTTCAGTTCAGGATCCCCTCCCCAGGCAGACTTTCCATCATCTTCGCTACAGCTGCTACTAAACGGTTTGGTTTGTGGGGTGATGAAGGAACCAATATGAAGAAACTCCAGCAGCTGAACAGACACGACAATACAACACAGCTTTCCTGAGCTAGTTTCTGGCAGAGACGTTAGGAATTGTTCCTTGCTGTTGCTTTGCTCCAGCCAACCCTAATCAAAGCGAAGATTCAACTGCACGTGACCCTCAGCTTCCTCTAAATTCCAATTTGAGCCCTGAGTTGTCACTTTAATTGCTTTGCTGTGGACACCGCTAGTTCTATCTGACTGTAAATCCCCGTGTCACTTAGGGTTTGGTGGGAAACATTTCTGATGGGGCATGCAGAGCATTTGCTCTTGAATACTAGAGCAGAGAAGAGGCCCGAGCTTCTAAGATTACGCCGGTGACAGACAGCGCACACTGGGATAAAGAATGAGGAGACAGGATGCTGGGAGGCTCCCCGGGACACAGGGACAGCAGAGGATGAGACACTTGGTGCTCCCCTGGACAAAACCATTGCGAGGAAACGTCTGGCAAATCTGTCCGTGGCAGCAGGGAGGAAGAACTCAGTGCCCTCCTTCCTCTGCCAGGGCAGTTCAGGACCATCTCTTGTCCTTCCACCGCAAGGACGAGTCAGCCAGAGCAGGTACCCACAGCCACATGGCACAGGAGGTCTCTGGCTGCTGCTGGGGTGGGTGTGGGGCACCCATGGCTTCAGCTGGGAGGCCAAAGGGAGCAGGCAGCCACAGCTGGCAGCAGGCTTCTCCCCTCCCCGCTGCGGTATCGCTCTGCAGATTTGCTAACCCTCCTGTTGAGTGCAGTTACGCATTAGAACTGCTAATGCGCGCTGATTTTGCCTTAAGCTTGAAAGCACCAGAGGTTAAACAGATTTTGATATAAGAGCCTACAAGGAACACTCTATTTAAAAAGCCTATGCATCACTGGCTCCAACTGAAAGGATGATGAGTGGTAGGAGGAGATGAAAGGTGGTTCAGACATGGGTATGATGACAACAGTAAAGGGAAATTAAATACACTGCAGGGAAATAGAAGTCATAATCATCTTGGGTTTGCAGCTCATGAACAGTGAAAAGCTTATGTGATGAAACAGCAGGTAGAAGTGCCTTGAGACTCAAGTTTTAAGGCCCCAAGAGTTTAAACTTGACATTCAAGCCTTTTAAAGTTTTATGAGGGCATCCAATAATTCCTGCTGCTCAGCTACCCGCCCCCCCCTGCCCAGTGTGCTGGTTGTTTGATTTACACACCTTCCTGACCATACAATGAATTCCAGGGAAAGCACGCAGAAAACACTGTCAGGCTGTAATTAAACAGCCTTCGTGCAGCTTCACCTCTCCCATAATGAATGTCCAGCCACAATTCAAAAGGCCACTGCACCTTCAGCCAGTCAAAACTGACACAGACCCACCACCAACTACAGGATCCAGGGCAGTTTTTATCCAGACAATCCCAGTATGCCCAAAGTGTGCTGTATGCTGGATGCAGGCAGGGAAATCTTGCTAATCTGCATCGGGCTAATTCCAACACTTGACCATCCTCCCATGAGGCAGAGGATGTGTCACTTCCACTGCCACCCTCCACCAGTTCCTCTGCCACCTGAGAGCATGGGCTGCCCACCAGAAGCCACCCGATGTGCCAACTGACAGCAACAGCTTCACTGACCACAGCAGGATACTCGACAGTGCAGCACATCCTATCATTAAAATACCTTCTGCTAATTGTGTACGTGTTCCAATTGCACTAATGGCTTTTTTAATTACAGCATGCTAATTATACTGAAATTAGACATGATGATGTTAATTATCTAGCGCTACACTAACACCACTTTTATTAGATACAAATCTCTTCTCTTAATCTTAAATCAAATTGATGATCCTGTCAAAATTACCAAATGCAAAAGTGCCTTTTCTTCCCTTTTCTCCACCTTAACCACTGTGCCCTTTGTTGTGACTTTGGAAAATCCAAGTGGTCAGTGATCTCAGTCGTGGGATGAATTTCAGATCCTCAGCCTGCCCAGCAGAGTTTGAGAGGCCTCGCAGCTACATCTACAACCCCTCAAGCAGCTTCAGCACTGGCAATCGATCCAGTACACGCGTGTCCTGCTCCCTCCCTACTGCCATCACTCCCAGGGCCAGGTCAGAGAGACTCCAGGAGATGTCAGCAATCTCTACAAGCATTTGGAGACGGGTAACACGCAGCCGAGATAGAGTCCCACAGAACACTGGAACTCTGGAGAACGTGCCCACGATCACAGAAGACAAAATCCAGTCTTCAGAGAAGACACAGGAGAGCTGCCAGTGCCTCAAACTGTGAGGCTCCAGAATCAACATTCACAGCATCACAGAAAGTGACGGGTTGGAAGGGATCTCGGAAGATCACTGAGTCCAAGCCTCCTGCCAGAGAAGGGCAAAACCAGGGCAGATCACTCAGAAAATATTGTGCTTGAGGCGTTAGGGACAAGAGAAGCTGTCTATGGCAAGTTCCCATTTGTTCAGCAAAAATCAAGGGAAGGTTGCTTTGTTCCTGGTGGGTCAAAGGATAGTTCAGGACTGAACATCCCTTGGAGCGTGCCTGGCATTTGGATGAAGACGAAGACAGGCAGCCTGTCCCACCTGCTGGGGGTTACTAGCACACGGCTGAGGGAGAGAAATCCGACCTCCGGAAGGGGAGAGAAAAAAGAGTGTTTTGTAACAGATCATTTTTGAACACTGGGGATGTCTGAAACAGTACATATTAGGTGAAGTGCACTTTGGCCCTGAATTCCTAACACGCTTCCACAGATGTTGCATCAGCCTACAGTCAACAGTCAACACTGTCAGGCACATCCCAGCGTGAGACCTCGGTTGTGTTTTGGCAACATTCTGGCAACTTTTAACAAATCGTGACGGAATTTTTCTGTGCAAGTGTTTTTCCCAGACAGCTTGAACTTCTCATTCAATGCCCTTTGGAGCCTCATTTCCTTTGTCCCATCTCACGGTGATCCCTTTGGATCTCTCTGTCTCAATAGCTCCCTGGTATCTTCTAGTCCCCTCGGCCAGTTTCCATCAAAATGATGGGAGAGTAAGACCACGACCTCCTACATCTTTCATGAGGTGATATAAGCAAAGGCAGGAGAAAAAACAATCTGCTAAAATTACACAAGAAACAGCATGACTACAGCACCAAACCAACCCCTGCCAGACACCGAGAATCCAGCCAAAAATAACTTCCAGTAGAAATTTGGTCACGGTGAGGTCACACTTCCAAAGAACAAAACCAACTTGATACAGAGCAGAAAGTTGATAAAGATTCTGCTCATCATCTACATACGTAGTCCCGTATGGCTCTGCACAGATACACCATGACCTGGGCAGAGATCTTAACAACCTCTAATAGCCACATGGCTCCACATATCAGTCTCATTCTGTATGATCCCTTGGAACCACACTTTTTTTTGGTAGATGTATCCTTGTCACAGCTCCAGGTACTCAGGTTGTCCCTATGAACCTAATGCTGATATCTCAGCTGCCTAACAGGCTCGCTGCACCCATGAGACACAGGTTTTGCCTTCCAATGTCAACACACCCTTAACATGGCCACGAGCTCAAGTGCTTCAAGCATGAAAACTGGGAGAAAGTCAACAAACAATAAGGGCCGTGCTTCTGCTCTTCAAAGTGTGAGCCAAGTCTGCCTTTGATGCTATACACAAAGTTTCCTTTTTCTTGTTTTTCTAATTCCTGCACATCTGATTGCAACATATGGCCACTTTCAGCAATTGACAAAATATTTCCTTTCCTATTCTATTTACGTCACAGCTTTCTGGAGCCACGGATCACTCTGACCCAGCGAATGACAACTGAGAAGCAGTGACATGCCCTCTTATGTTTAAAAACACAATACAACAGCAACAGCAGAAACTCGGCTTCTCTCACCCACAAATTTCCATCACTTCATGCTGCTCGGCTGCTCTGGTAGTTTATTCTGGTTTTGATGAGTCCCTTTTTCACTCTTGATCGGGCCAAGATATAGACAGATACTGGGACCATCTGAAAGAGATTATCACTGCCTGCTGCTCTAAAAGAGGCTGCAAATAACTGACAGGCAGAGCAGAGGAAAGGGGCCAAGACGACACACTGCTCATTACTACCCCGAATGCTCACAGGGACGGATATCCCAACCAAACTGGTACTCACTCCACAGCTGACTTATCCCTAAATCTCCCCAGGGAGAGGTCCCACCTAAACTCCTACTGCTATCCTAATGTCCTAACTCCCGTACTGCAGCTTCCTCAGCAGATCTCACAGCACTTTTACAAAGAAAGTGGTTGGGTTTTTTCCCCATTGCAGAAGAGAGGACAGTGCACAGAATCATGGAATGGGAAGGGTTGGAAGGGACCTCTGGAGACCATCGAGTCCAACCCTCACCAGACCCTAAATGCGTGCTTTGTAGACACACAACACATCGCACATCAGTGGCATCACCAGCAGCACAAAGAGACGCTCTGCAGGAGACAACTCCTGCAAGACAAACTAGAGACTTGAGGAAGCTTCATTTTTTTCTAACTGGGAGAATTTGCAAGCAAAGGATGGAATAGTCCTCCCATTAGAAATCGACATGATCCTGCTGACCTTAATCATCTATTTCATGTCCCTCTAAACAACAGGCAGAACACAGCTGTAGTGGCCTGGGGAGCAAGCAGAGGAAGAGAATGTTAAACCCATACAGAGTCGAATGGAAAAGTAGTCTTCGTGTAAAATGCACAAAGAAAAACTAGAAAAGCCCCATTAGTGCAATGATTGCCTGGGTGCGTTGTGTCTGCTTTTTCTCCAGAGACTAAATTCCCTGCTGGAACCTTTCCCCAGCACCAGGGTGGTGGTTGTTTCATGAGGGTGTCTGGCCAGCAAACCTCAAGAGAGGTTGCTGGAGCTGGGAGCTCGACCCACAGAGGTTAACCAAACTACAGCTCCAAAGGGGATATTATATAAATGTACCCAAATTGAAACATTACCCTTTCTTTTCCTTTCTCCTGAAACACCCTCCTTTCTCAGGACTTTCAAGATTAAATAACTTCCCCCCCCACTTTCAAGAAGCAGACCCTTGCCCACAATTAGAACAGCAACCCACAGCGTGTTTAGTTTGCCATTGTCAAGCCTCTCCCCGACAGGCTGTGGGGAGAGGGGGCAGCCAGCCCCCCTGCGCCGGGTCCGGGCTCAGGGCCGCGCTCGCCCCCGGAGCACCGGCCACAGCTATGCTGGCCCCAGCCCAGGCCGGGGAAGCCAAGGCTGCTGCTGCTCTGAGCTCCCATCCAGCGCTGCCCACGTGTGCGGGGTGAGGAATGCAGCAGCTCTGTGCACTCTCAGTGTGGGTTGCCCACACTAGTCTGGCACACCATCCGGGCAGCATACTGACACATGAATCCTTCTTTTATTATTATTATTTTAATTATGTTTTCTTTTTTTCTTCATTCACAGAAAATATAGACAATTTTATCTGACAGGGCAGCGAGCTCTGGCATTGCAGGAGCTTTATTTTACTTACTCCCCTCATTTTCCCCTGCTGTGGCAGTAGGTAGGGGGAAAAGAAGGAGAAAGTTACTTTTCAAATTGCAGCGAGACCTTTCCAGACTCCATCACTCCATTTATTCCCCTGGCATCCTGAAAATAAGACAGTGTGCAAAGGCTTTGCCTTGCAGGAAGGGCTGCAATTGAATTTGCTAAGAAAAGCTATGGGAGTTTCATAGAGCTGGATAAACCATGACTTTTCCTCTGTCCTGGTCTGGTGGGATTTTTTCTCTTTAGGCTGGAATAGGAAAAACTTACCCGTTCTCAAGAAATTGGCTGGGACTTGTTGAGATAGAAAAGACTGTATGATAAGCATGAGGCCTCTGTTCATAAAGTAGGAGAAGAAACAAACAGCAATTCGTTGGAGAAATGTGTTGGTACAATCTCAGCCCAGTATTTTGGGGACTCTTTTTCCCCCAAGTGATAGTGCCTGCTTTTGTTTTCTAAACTTGGAGAGCACCTTTTCCAGGGATTTTCCAGACCTGGTTCCAGGGAAGAAGATTTTGTTGGGGAATTCTAGAATTCAGTGGAATTCAGGAGCTGCCAATGATTTTCTGACAGAATCTTTTAAAAGATTTTGTGATTTTTTTTTTGTTTCCTTTTCTATCAGACCGAATTTTCCACTATTTCCTCCCCCTACCAGACAGATTGTGCTTTTCCACAGTATTTTATTTGAAGCGTCTCTGCCGATGAAACAGCAACTGCTGGAATTTTTCTACCAGCTGCAACAAGGATAGCCCCCAACAAACTTTGAGAGTTCCAGTGTCGGCTGACATTGCTGAAATCCAAAGCTGCTTTTCCTCGGGATGCATCTTCACTGGTTTTAGAAGCTCAACAATCAGTCAGATGCAGTCACATCGAGAAACACGCTGACGTTAAGGTCTTGCTGCTCAGGAATAGTTCTTCTACACCATTCAAACCCAAAGAAGCTACCTCCTCTTGCATTTGGGGTTTTTCTCCATCGTTAGCTCAGGATGCTGCATTACATAAACTGTCACTTTTCCCTTTACCTTGGACAACTTTGTATTTTGGCTAAGACTCATTCCAGGTAACTACCGCTGCCTAGTACACAGGTCTTAAATCTAAGGAGGACATCTGCGTTCTTCCCAGGTTCACTGGAGGAAGACAGACCTTGCCAGGAATGAGTCAGGCCAAGGGTGGTCTCAGCCACCTCTCTTTGGATGAAAGAAACTCCAGCAGGAGACATGGGTTTTGATCACAGGAGGAAGAAAAAAGTCCTGTGACTGGAGAGGCTCCACATTTCAGGCCAAGTTAGGACTGGTGTGTCTGGAAGTATCACCCCACTAAAGCTGCTGGAAATTCCCAATGGAGGAATGGAGCGAGAAGCAGCAAAATTCCCACCCCTGGAGAATTTCAGAGCTGAACTGGGAAAGGTCCTGAGCAACCTGACCTGACTTTGAAGTCAGCCCAGCCTGCAGCGCTGCGTTGGACTGGAGATCTGCACAGCTCCCTGCCCACCTAAATCATTCCACGCGTTGATGAAAGGAGCTTTACAGGAGCAGGCACTACAGAGGGATGTGCACAAAGTGCCCCGTCAAAACGCCTTCCAAAGCACATAAACCAGCTATCATTGCAGAGCTCGCAGAAGAGCTCGTGAGTTGCCAGGTCAGGCCCTTCCAGGGAGTCCATCGAATTCATTATCCTCTTCCTGCAGTCACCAGCGGCAGAAGCTTCAGAGAGGTGTGTGGAACCCCACAAGAAATGGCTTCAGAATAACCCAACCAAAGGAGCAATTCCCTCCTGCTGCCAGGCAGCCGGTAAGGGCTCGCTGCCCTGAAGCAGCGGGGTTATCATCCTCATTACATCTCCACCTCTGCAGCGTCACCGGGGATGTTCTCATTGCCCACGCCAAGGACGTGTTTTCCTGGCACTCATCCGAGGAGATACAGAGCTTGCTCGGGCTGTTGCTACTCAAGCTGAGCTCCTGTGTGCCAATAAAACCTTCGCCCCGCACCACCTTGCATGAAGCAACAGATATTTATACAGTCTGTGTGGTAACAGTAAGGGTGTTTTGTTTTTTTTTAAGAAGGCAGAAGTATGTAATAAATGACATCCCTTCAAACACAGACAGACTTTACATTTCAGCACCTTCTGCCTTACAGTCGTCCTACAACCTCAGCCCCTGTATTTTGTTATGAAATTTATGGGTTTATGCATACCAAAATTGTGTGTGTGTGGACTGCTACCTCCAGGGTGGTCTGGGAGAAAAGAAGCAAGTAAGATGCACAAATTTGATTACAGGATATAATAAAAGTCAAGACTTCTTCCAGCTCATTCTCATATAGTTCCTTGGAAAAAGAAGAAGAAAAAAGTCTTTCCTTTTTCTTTTTTTTTCCCCTTTTTCTGTAAAGGAACTGCTTTCTCCCCACCCAACAGAGCTGGCAGTGATAGCCAATTTTCCTGTGTTTGAACCTTTGAGTACGCACTTCAGAACCTCACGTGGTGAAAACTAACCCCAGAATACCCAGGAGACAGCTGAAAAACCCATTTCAAGGGCAATGCTTTGATTTCTTCACATACACAAAATTGGACTTCTCTTTTTTTTTTTTTCAGTCAGGGAAAAATCTCAAGTCTCTGAGTGAAAGGAAAACTGCCACGATTACTCCTGCCTTTAGATGGCTGGGTAAATATTTACCCTCTAAGACCATATATTAAGGAATGAGCTTTTTTTCCCTTTTTTTTTTTTTTTTTTTCTCCCCAAAATACTGTTTCCCTGTCTCAACAACTGTGAATGGTCCTGGTGTGTCTCTCCCAGTGTGGGCGGCCATTTCTGCTGATGCATCCTCTTGCCTTCGCTGGAAAGGGATTAGAGACCAACACCATTAGCATCAGTGGCAAACTTCCCAGGCATTGCTTCACTGTGCCCTACATCTTGTGTTGTCGTTTATGTCTGAGCAAAATAAACAGAGAGCGGTCAAAATACGCCTCTGGTACAAAATGAGAACTTTCTGCACCCACCCTGCCCTTATTTTTCATGGTTATAGATGACAGACCAAGGGGCTGGGCTGTGATGGCTGAATCTTGACCAATTTTGGTTGTGTAGGACCTAAAACACAAGAGGGTTTCCAGACCAGATACTGAGACATCCATCAGCCTCACTCCCCAGTTAGTCCAGGAAGTTCCACTCCCTGTCCAAAACAACTACACACACATAGGAAAAAACATTTCAAAGCTGTTGCTTAGCAGAGTCCCTAATTCTCTTAGTCTCACTGAGTCCACATAAAAGTGGACTTTTAATATCTCTTTGCACAGGGAGGGCCAGAGTGTAAGAACTGCACTGATGTTATACAGGATTTTACCCCACAAGAAGTCCCACTGGAACCAGTGAGTAAGAAACCCATCTGGTCCAAGGAGAACAAAAGCAAAAAGAATGGAGCTGCCAAATCACGCTGGTTGGCTTCCCCCAAGATTTTTCCCAAACCCAAAAATCCTCCTTGATCAGGACAAAACTCTTTTGTGATAGTATAGTCTGGCTGCTGCCATAAATATGGGTTAGAATACATGCACTACCTGTAAGGAAAATGTAAAGCAGTGGAACAAGCATTGTTTTCTTGGGAAGATTGCTGAGTGGGAAAAAAACCAATCAAAGATGTTTATGTATGGCTGACAGCTTGAACTAATTTAGATAAAAATACAAACTTCTGAAAAGCAGAATCCAAAAAGGAAATAAAAAATTGCAAGGAAAAAAAAATCAGTTATCCATCATCATTTCTGCAAGCTTTTGAAAAGGAAACAAGTTTAATTGAAAGGTTGTACAACTTATTTTGTGGTACTTGCTTCTTCAGTAAGAAATTCCCTGACACTAGTGGGTAGAACATTATATGACACTGTTCTGGGAGGTATTTCCACAGCAATATTTACTGGTAAGAGCATAATATATGATGAATCACAAAAAAAACCCCAAACCTAAACAACAACAACAAAACCCCAAATGGTTTTATCACAGAACAGTTGCTCCAACGCTACAGTAGTGCCAGCAACAGCATCTGCTGCTGCTGAAATGACTCTCTCCACTACAAGAGCAGTTATACATTGTGCATGAAAAAGCAAATTCTTCCATTTCAGAGCTATTTATCCTGGGAATTAAATTCTGTTTTCCTACACTAGAAGCTTTATTTAGAAAGCACTATGGATTTCAGCACAGCCTCTCTCTCTTGCATTCATTCGAGCAGCAGCAGCAGCGGGGCTGGGTGACAGAATGACATGTGGGGAGGTTACTGGAGAGACAGAATTTTACCCAAGCTTTCTTTCAGTCTCCTTCTCTCCTCTACACCTGGCATTCTCATACCAGCAGAAAGGCTCTGAGACAGACAGAGCCCTCTTCCTTCTTTTGGCCAACAAAGCTCCCGCAGTACGCGTTGTCCTCAGCATAACATCTTCTGCTCATTAGGGAACCTGGGTTTTCTCAAGGTGAATTTTCCTTCTCTCCTTGCTTCCACTCCTCCTGCCCACCTCAACTCTGGATTCATTCAGCCAGTGAGGGAAAAACGAAGCAACCCTGGTTCACCATTAAGCACCACGGGTCTCCAGTAAGGACATAGTATAGCTACTATGTTGAGTAAGAGGAAGGGAGAGAGACGACAGCGATCCAGTTCCGTCCAAGCACAACAAACATGACGTTGAGAAATGTGGTTGGAATAACTCTGGATAAGCCTCACCTCTGCTCAGCAGCCAGCTCCCCACAATTTCTGGATAACATAGCACTGGATTAATAGATAAGGCAGGAGGTTTCTCATCCCTCTCACCTGAACTCTTCCCTCCAGCTGCCAAGGCAGCATTTTGGCCTCTAGACCTGGCATCAGGAATAGTCATCGATCAGCCTGAAGTACACACGACATCCAAAGAGAATTAAATCACAGACACAGATTGCACCCATCTGGAAAAGAGGCAACATGCTGGGGACATCCTCAGAAAAAGGGAATTAAATTATGCAGGAGAAATTTACTGGGGCAATCCACCATCTCGGGCAGGTGGCAACTGAAGCAAGGGTTGCAGAGGTCCCTCAGCCTGCGCTCCGTTGTGCCAACAGAGATGCTGTTCCCATAAACTGCTCATGCGTAGACTGGTTCTGAACCCTTCACACCTTGCCTGATGCCAGTTCCCAGAAAGTTCACTACAACTGAGCAGAGAGAGGGCTACGTGTTTACCTAGGGCCCCTTCTCCATTTGCTATCAGCACCCTTCGGCATAACACCGTGCTTCTTCCCACATTCCACAGCATTCACGAATGGCATTTAAAAGTAAAATAAAATTATTAGGTGGCTACAGTCATACCACAGAATTGGTTTTCAGAGAAGACATCTAAAGCCCCATGCACCATAATGCAGGGAACACAGAAAGGCTTTATGGGCCTTCCCCTGCCCCCAGAGGAGCTGAGGATCTTTGAGCGTCCCTGCATCTGTCAAGTGCGATGTTTATTTCCCCCGTGGAACAAGCTATCTTTATGAAATAAAATGACTGCCCTTCATATATTAAAATAACACCTCCTTAGGAGAGGCTTCCATGGGCATTGGCTATAGCCCACTTCATAAAGGGAACATTTACACTGCAGAAAACTTAAAAGCCAGCTCAGGATTGGAGCAAAACCAATTGGGAAGCAAGGGACCTGGACCTTTCGTCTTTGCCATGAAATGACATTCCCAAGCAAAGGCTGGGTGTTGGTTCTGTACTGTCAGGGATTTTTTCACGGCCTTTCCCACCTTTCAAAGCATCATTTCTTGAAACAAAGCAAGCTTAAATGTGGATTTTTAATAGTGCTCTTAAATTTAATAGACATTTTGTGCAGCTTTGCGCTGAAATTGTTTAATGGTTTATACACACGGCTGGCTTCGTACCCTGGTGCTTTAGCTTCATGTTAAACTGTGTAAACCTTCTGCTGGAAACACAACTACTTTTGTATCCAGGAAGCAGGGCTTTGAAGCATAATGTGTAAAAGCGAGGGGGATTTCAACACACGATACTTAAATGCCATTCTTCACCCCATATGGACAATGGATTTCTTGTCGGTGCAATGAGGGCTGCAGAGAAAACAAGCAGAAAATGTCTTTCCATCTTAGTCAGCTAGTAAAAGGCTGAGCTTTGGAGCACTGCATTAGGTAATCAGCTGTATAAAATGAAAGCATTTGGGTGCCTTTTGCAAACCTACATCATAACATTTCTCCCAAATGCACTCAGAGTGAAACACATTTTTCATACGCCCTTCCTACCACTCGCTCTTTTGACGTGGTGTCCTGCCACCAACCACTGCCTTTGCCCGGGGTAGGTGATGTTACCAACTCACAGACCACATGAGATTAGCCTGGTTTTCAAAGTCTTTTTTTAAGAGGTGGAATTCAGGGGCTCCACAACCAGATGCAAGAAATTTCAGTTTAGTTCTTGGCTTTTCCAAATAACTCCTGAGGAACCTTAGCTTCAACACTGACCTCTGAAGCTGCCCTTCACTTGAGTGACAAACTGGACCAGATGGCCTCTAGAGGGGCATCCCAACTTAAATAATTCTATCACTGTATGATTCCGATGGCACCTAATGGCATAGAATGAGGATTACACTTCCCTGCTGCCGTGGGCATGGATGAGGAGAAATCAGTGACTAAGAGGAGCTCATGCTTCATGAAAATGGAAACCACAGAAACAGATGCTGAGATTTCTCACTCTTCCCTTCTTGATTTTTCACTATGCATGTAACAGAAACTTCAAACATCATACAGCTTTTACTGAAGTGGTTTTTACCTCCATAAAGCAACAAAACTTCAATATCTCATGAGCAGTATCTACTGAAAGGAAGGAAGTAGTACCCACTTTGTGAGACAGTCTCAAGATATGACCTAAAAGCACTGATCAGTTCTGAAAATGCTCCTCACAAAATGTTCCTCACAACTCTCCCATCTTCTTTTGCAGCCTCAAGAAGCTTTGATACAGCAGGGCTGAGCTGTGGTCCCGCAGGCATTCCCCTTCACTGCTTGTGAGCATTTGCTAGGATAGAACTGGTGAGCACATCAGGAATACAAAAACCCAGGAGAGAATTCTGAATGCCTCCAGTGAAGTGCCAGTAATCAGCGTGTCAGCAGAAGAGCACCCATTACTCCATGCACAGCACATCCTCTTCAAACAACAACAGCCTCCAGCTTCAGTGGGGATTGGCAGATCCTTCCACAGCTACAGGCTATGCATGAAGTTGAGTTAAGGAGTCATAAGCCCCCTGAGCTGAAATTGCTTCTCAAAGGTTATTTACACAGAAGACAGAACAAAGAACGATGTGATAAGATGAAGAGTACAGCCGGGTGGTGAAAATCCTTATGTCTCATACCAATCATCTACTTACTAAGCACCCTCTCGATGTGATGAGAGCTTTACACTCTCCACACACCCTGGGACTACCCACACTCTTTCTAAAATATCTGTTATTAAATGACTCTTAATACTCTTTGTATCTTGACAGCATCTGAGAAATCGTCCTCCACTCCCATCAAGAAACAAGACAAACTCATAGCCCTGTGAAGCTGCTCTTTCTTCCCTGACTGAATGGGCCAGTCATGCTAGAAATTTTATTTTTCCTTTCTTATTTGTGGGATACTAAAAAATACTCATTTATAAAGTGAACATGTGCTCATCTGAAGTACATTTTTGTCCCATCCAGAACAGGATGTATCTAAGGGTTTACATCTTCAGCCTCCCTTTGGAAAAAAATAACCAAACACCAAACAACCAGAAAACAAAGCTATTGCTCAAAGCAATTTCTTTGTTACATTTTTGAAGGATGGAGAGATTTAACACCGTATGTGAGAGCTGCTGCCTTGTTTGGGCTCCTTCACATACAATGGAAACTCAGGCAAAGAGTTCTTGTAGGCACAAGGATCCCATCAAAGAGCCCCGAGTTCACGTGGAGCAGACAGCACGTTGCCACTGCTTCTGTGGGGGAGCAGCCAGCTCCTTCAGTGACAGCCAGCACTGCCATGCTGACAGAGCAGCAGACAGATGGAAGCACGGGTGTCTGGTTCTTCAGGCTTGCTTTAAGAGGCAAAGATGGACTGTTTCTGCACCCTGAGCTTTGAAACCCCCATTACCTACCTACTTTCTGTCCATTTCATTAAAATCATATAAACATTCCTATCTAGTCATACTTGAATCTTTCCCTTATAGCCACAGGATCACTTACACACTATCGAGACAAGCAAAGAGTAGAAGCTTGTAAGGTACTTCTTCATTTGCTGGTATGAAATGTGGAAAACCCCCAGAATTACAATGCTGCAGCTTAAAGAGAACATTTTACCCAAGTTCAGGGAGCACTGAAGTAGCAGACCCATGAATGAGGTAGATGTTGAGCTGAGGGACATGGTTTAGTGGCTTTGGTAGGGCTAGGAATCAGGGTGGACTGGATGATCTTGAAAGTCTCTTCCAGCCAAAACAATTCTCTGATTCTATGGTTCTAAGTTCCCAGAAATTCCAAAAGCAAGTGTAGGATAATGTGTATATATGTATGTATATATACATCCAAGAAAAGGCTTCCAGGAAAAATCCCTCTGTCAGGCAGTAAGCACCCGGCATGGGTTCTGACCAAGCCAAAGCAGCCCACCCGAGCTCTCAGGCAACACAGAGATGCTGAACTCATCCCCATCCTTGCTCTCTGCTCTCGCAGCCCTGATGCTCACACCCCACTGCACCAGGCTCAGGATGCCAGCACTCACACCTTTTATACTTCACTTCATGTGGAAACTGAGGCCAAGATTTGCATTTTCACTGAATACCACGAAAACTGTGGCTTGCCTGGAAACTTCTGCCTTCCCTTACCTGAAAGAACCAATTCCCTTGTGATTCCTATCTTACTCTCCTATCTTACACCTCCGTGCCCACCTGTTTCCATCCATCTCACAGAACATACCATTCTTCTTTGAATTCAGTGCTGGAAAGTGGATACCTTTCTGAAATCCATTACAGCCAGCCTGGCAAGGAGAATCGAAGCTGGATTTCACAGGCTGACCATGAGCATTCAAGGGCTTCAAAGCCTCAGTTTCCTGCTCAGAGAAGAACCATTTTCTTTTTAACTGGCTCTCAAGAACACTAGAGAAATGCAGGGGTACCTGACATATTTTGGCTGGCTGTAACTAATACTTCATGGTCTGATGATAAACATAATAGGGCGTAAGTGGGGTATTGTGCCGAAACTGCATGGAAGGCATTAATTGTTGGGAGCTGGAATTGAAATCACACCTGAGTGATGAATAAATCACTGTCAACCTGAGAGTAGGTGACGTTGTGCTGCTTATTACAGCACTGGAGCAAACGGGTCGGAAAAAAACTACGCAGGCTCCTGTGGGCACACACACAGACATAAATACACGGAAATTATTCAGGCTCCGCGTTGCTGCAGCAAATACATGGAAATTATTCAGGCTCTGTGTTGCTGCAGCTGCTAAGCTTTTACATTAGGGACTATTTTAAAGCTCTTTAAAAAGAAATATTTTTGTCTCAGCTTTAATGTGACCGAGCAATTGCAGTTTCCTTGTGTGCCAACTCACTTTTTCTTTCTCGGGACGTCCCCCTGAGCTAAGAAGAGCATTTCCAAGCCCTGTTGTACATACAACTCAGAAGCTTTACTAACACAACCAGAACAATACCAGCCTGTCAAAAATGTTAGAGCCGTTAGGCGACTGGTTCACGAGGACAACTAAGGAAATTAGTCCTGGCTGGAGCCAACTGGTCTGTGCATAGCTTGGGGATGAAGGAAGCAAAAGTTAAAGGACTGAAAGGGAGCAGGGGAGACAGAACTGCTGCTCAAACTTATATGGGTAGAAACAGGATTGCTACAACAGACTTTCAGTGTTAGAAAGGCATCATTCAGTGGAACATACTTTCGAAAGCAAAGAAACTTGGGCAATTAAGCTGGTTGTATTAGTTCAAATAGTGTACGTGAGGAGGTATCATATGATTGACATTAATTGCTTCTATTAGAGCTGTGTGCACTAAACTTCAGCCAGGCACCAACAGAGACACAGAATCCACAGATTAAGCTGAGGACAGTGGCTCTTTTGTAGCTCTTGGAGTGTATTTGGTGCTGAATGTCAGTCCTTGAAGCCTGGAGCTGGACTGCAAAGAAACCCCAGTGGAGCTTAACATCACAGGTGGAAATACTCTCCCAAAAGGTCTTGCCACCTGCTCTGATTGCTGAGTTTAAATGTTTCGAGGCTCTTGCATCTGTACGCGACCCCTCTCTTAGATGCAGTCATGGAGAAAGGTCCAGCTGAGCCTCTCTGGCCTGTTGGTCGCCTTAGTAAATGTCTCCCAGGCAAAGATTCATGAAGATGGTAGATGGCTGGCTTCCCTTCCAGCACTCACTGCTCCTCAGCTTCATTAACCACCTATCCACTAAGAGCAGATGCCAGAGCAGCTGCATTTCTCCAAGCTGCAGCACAAAGTCCAAATTCACCTCTTAGAAGACACCTGAAGCACTACAGTACCACAGAAAGAGAGAAATCCATTGCTGCCTTTTCTTCCTTCCTTGCTAATACAGCTCAGAAATTTCCTAAAGGCAGAACATCCTCTCTGCCCACACTCCACAGCCCTGATGAGAAGATCTAACAGCGGGGGAAAATCAACTACAGTGTGCTTTTAGAGAAGCAGCTTCGACAAGACGCCTCGTTTTTAGATAACTAAAATTAGATAACTGAGTCTCTCATAATGCTCCCATCAAAACAGCAGAGGTATCCCCATTTCCCTGGGAGCACATCCTGGTGATGAGCACTCAGATGTACTGTCATAGTGAGACATGAAAGGATCTTCAGAGATGTTCTTCAGGGAGCAGATCTGTAATTGCAGGTGTTAGGAGACAAAGATATCAAACAGTTCACCCCAAGTTGGGGGAATAGTTTTGTGTGTTTGGATTTTTTTAACTGATTGCCAGTAGTAATAGGAAATAGTGCTTTAGGGTGCCTTGAGAAGCCTCGTTTGCCTTCCAGTTTTCTTTGTTTGAATTAAGTCAAGTTTTTGGTTCAGTATTCTCAAGTGTCTCACTACATTTCTCAGGGATTTGCCATCTTCTAAACAAAACTCTTTTACAGGCGAGTAGCTACGTACAACTTTCAACAAATTTCAGAATTAATTTTATGCTGAAATAAGAAATGTAAACGTTTCTTTCCACGAAGATAAAAATGGCACCTTTTCCCCAGAGAAGGCCTGTGAGGGGACAGCAGGGATGTCACCACTTGGCACGGATTTCCAGACACTCCCAATCAACTCAAAAATATCTTTTCCCAGTAAACAATCTATTTGGCCCCGTGTACCTGATCTCTGCTGGGGGCAGGGGGACCCTAGGCCTGATCTTGCTCCTCTGCTGGGGGGAGCCCTGGCTGGATGTATCATCCCCCTGCCACGGCGATGGTTTTGACTGCCCCTCTCATCACCCTTACATCAGAAACAGGCAAGTGCAGCTCTTGCAATTACATTTGAGGAGCAGTTTGAACAAATATTAAATGGCTTTAAACATCAAAGTATTGGCTGAAGTGGAAAAACAGTATCTTTATTACCAGCCCTTTCCCCTTATTAAAAGAAGAGGCAGGGAGGAAGGGAGAGCATGGGTTTTATCGGGGATGTCAGGAACAATTTATAGGAGCTCGGTGACCTGCACTTTGAACTGGGCTCCCCACCTATGGTCTAGTAGCATCCTATAAAAAGATCTCCATTATCTCCTTGGCTGCAGCAGCCACCCCGGCAGGAAGGGCAGTCTGCCTGCGATGCCTGAGGAAACACTTGGACTATTAAAGGCAGACAAAGGTCCTCCTTTTTATTTTTTTTTTATTTTACGTGCAGTCTGCCACACAGGATTTCTTTACAGCATCCCAGGAATAGCAATTTGGGCCTTTTGAAAGTCAGCTGTAGCTGGAAGAGCTATCCAGAGGCAAACCTGAAAAGGATTGTCAGCACTGAGGTAGCAATTTATTTTGGTCTTTACAGATGACAGCAGAAAGATTCCATGGTCAATCTTCACATCTGTACCCTGCCTGAGGTTCTGAACCACAGACAGCACCTAACCTGCTGTCCTGGTCTGAGTGAGAACAGAACTAATTCTGCTCAGTGACTTTACTTTTCAGTTCAGTTCTAACTCCAGCACTGTCTGGGAGCGTCTGCTGCCAGCAGTGAGAACACCCCATGGGCAGAGATACCATCGAGGATCGGAGGGCAGACCAAGGCCACTGCTGGATCCTGGGCACCAACCACATGGGGGGTGCGGGAAAACTGAAAGGGGGCACCTGCAGANTGTTACAGGTCTCAGGGACCACCCTGACCCTAACCCGTGACACCCACACCTCTGGAAAGCCTTTAAGCATGAGGGCTGCTTAAAGAAAGCAAACTGCTGGGAGGATGCAGTGTGGCAGCGAATGCAGTGCAGANCTCTCTCTGGGGGGTCCCGGGCTCTTCTCCCCTGTTGGCTGCTCTGCCAGCTTTGCTCGGCTTGCCTCAGGTCCTCTCTCTTTCGGTTCCATCCTCTNCCCAGGGCACTCGCATCCCTCCCCCAGAGCTCTCCACCTTGGAGGGCTGCCCAGAGAAACGCTGCCTCTGCCTGCTGCTGAGCCAGCCCAGCAGCCACTCCTTCCCTCAGCTCCCTGAGATGTGCAGTGTGTCCAGTGGCTCACAGCCACGGAGAAAACTTGGGGATCCTGCAGAAGATTTGGCCACTGGTATCTCTAACCCTGATCTAAGGCATGTGCAGAACTGCAGTCAGTGGCAGGGTCATCCGTTCAGCTGGCAATACCTCATCATCGTGGCTAGATCCTGACACACCCCTCTGAGATCAAGACTCCTTCTGTACATGATTATTATTTATTTATAGCAAGCAATAAAAATTTACAGTAACACAGGGAGGCTACAGCTGAGACCAGGATAGGAGCTGTAAAAAGATCTTATCCCTAAGAATAGTCGGTTCTGCATAAGAAACAGTTTCATATGAGAAAATACTGATAGAGGGACATTTCCCAGAAGCATGCTGATACTGGCAAGGTTTCTAGTGAGGAAAATCATCGAAATCTTTGATTTCAGCAAAGCCAAAGTGTGTTATTCCCACTGCCTTATGGACAAGAAGAGAGTGGGACAGTGCGAGGGGCAGGTCAGTATCAAACAACCTGACATCACAGAAGCAGACCTGACAGGTTCACTTCGCATTTTCCTGAACACATTCTTCCAATTTTTAGTTTCAGTGGAAATTTAGACATTTCAGTTTCACTCTGACTAGGGAGGAAAAGCCTGGCTCTGTGGTGCTCCCAGTGGGAGACCGGTCAGCCCCCTTGACAAGGTTCATCTGCAACGCCCACATGTGAGACCAACAGCAGGGAGCAGATCAAAGAGGTTCATCCATGTGAGTCCAGACTTCCCTCCCAGACCAGCCCCAGGCTCTATCTGGGGAATAATGGCAACTTTCAGATGAAGAAAAGGTGCCAGGTGAGCTCAGCAGCCAGCCTGCAGCTCTCTGCGGGCTGACGGGAGGCGCTGAAGCAGTGGCCACAGCCTGGATGCTCTGAACTGTGCACGCTCACACCAGCATCTCTTTGCCTATAGTAAATGTATGTTTGGCTCGAGGAGGAAATCATTCAGCATGTTTCATATGGTTTTTACTGTTTAGTTCCCCATTCCCACTATAAAATCCATGCTAAAAGAACATAAATAACTAAACTGGAAACAGCTTCTCTAGAAATCATCCAGAATATTTCTGAGCCATAAATATTCTGTCACTGCTGATTTAATTTCTAGTACTCAGGAAAATGCAATTACGAGAGACAAATGGTGATGAATGCTGAAACCAAGGGGATGTTCTCGACAATGGGAGAGGGGCTGGCTCTCTGTGAGCTGGCGTCTGAGGCGTGCCAGCAACCAGCCGTGTTCTAGCACTGCCAGCTTTCCAAGTGCCACGACTGCACTGAAGGCTGCAATCGCCTCCATCGAAATATCATCGATTAATCTGGCAAGAATGAAAGCAGGCAGGATAGCCCCGATTAACAACAGCACCCAGGTCTGGGTCTCCCTTTGAATCTGGCAGATGCACTGAGTGAGGACGATCCCCTCACAACCTGAAGAGCCATCCTGACTGAACAGCTCACAGGCTCTCAGACCTGCAGCAAAGACAATGATTTGCTTGTCCCAGATCAGAGAAGCTGTTGACCGTGAGGAACCCTGCACTGCTCTCCCCATCTGCAAGGGCAGGAGCACAGCTTGTCATGGTGGAGGATGCTGTCCAAGACCCTGGGGGGTTTGCTGCAGCCATACCCATGGTGGAGCAACCTCACCACCCACCTTCTGTGTGGACTGTTCCATTTGCACTCTGCCATCCTTTGGTTTTCAGGTCAGCAAATTGCCTTGCTAATGAGAATACGAAAGGATGGGGGAAAAAAGTGACATTTCAAACCGACACTCTAAGCTCAAAGCTTTCTCTTTGCATTTCTCCCTGGGAGATGTCTCCCTGAGTATTTGTCATGGCATTTCTTCCCTGTCAGATACTTCCCACTGTGTGTTTAGGCCAAGCAAAGCACCTTACCACATTCAGTGGAAACTCAGTAAATGCTCAGAAGGGTGCATGGCGCTGACAAAACCCCTCCTCCCCACAACACCTGGCTGCTGCTCGGCAGCTGCAGGGGAACTCGGGCACTTGGGTTACAGACTCATCCCAGAACTCATCCATCTCCCCTTAGGGGACGGAGCTGCTAATTATTGAGCAAATAACCAGACTCTGCTCTTTTGTGTTCCTCTGCTCTGAAATAGAATACAAACCCCTTACGGGGTCTGATCCAAAACCAATCTGATTTTGCGGGCTGTGACTCAGGCCTGCCACAAACACCTCCAAGAAGAGAACTCCAGGAAGGGCAGGTAACCTCAGGGAGCCTCTCTGAGTGGCTTCAGAGAGGAGGGAACATGGAGGGAAACCCTCCTTGTGCGGATGTCAAGCCTTGCAGGTCTCTTCTCTCCTGGGGCTGAGCCAGAGTCATGGCTTGTGCCATGACAAAGGACAAGGAGGGACAAGGGCTGATCTTGGAAAATGTGACTTTTAGCCATCACCCAGAGGAGGGACCTCCCTCTCGCCTCCTAATCCCAGTTTCTGGTGGGAACAGGCTGAGAAACCAGAGCTGTGTGAGAGCTAGGGAGCTTGGGAGGGAGCTTGAGGTGAAAGAATGCTGGGAAGCTTCATGCTTGACGAGTGGATCATGTCCAGCCTTAGGCAGAGGAGCTGGCTGAAACTGCAGCCTCAGGGCCACCACAGAATGATGGAACCCACCCTGTAATCCCTCAGGAGCACTGACTCCCACTGCAGCTGTCCTCACTGTGCAGCAGAGGTGGGACCAGCTACCTTGGGCTGTGCTGCCACATGCAGCACCAGGAACCCATAAATCCCCTTTTCTTCAGCCTTCCCTGTGGCAGCCCTCAGGCTGGTCCACAGAGAAACCCCAGGGAGGCCAGAGGACCTCAGGAAACTTGGGGGAAAATGTTCTGCTGGGACCCCACACATTCTGTCTTTCCCCTAGATTAATTCAATCTGCCTCAGCTTCCAGCCAAATCAAGATATGGGCTCATCTTACTAAATATAGCTCTCAAGTAATTTCCTGCATATTGGGACCGAGTCACTTGGCAACTGCCAGCTAATGTGTAACACAAACACGGGGCAGCAGCGGACGCCTGTGGCTGCCCATAAACCATTAGCGGCGAGGTCAGCAGCCCCCGACCCTGATTGTGTAACCCCGAGCATTACCATTCCTCCGTTTATTTTCTCTTCCTCTCATGAGGATGGTAGAAATTTTAGGAACAGGGAAAGGGCACGCAGCACGATCCGCCTGCCATTTCCCAGCAATCTTCTTAATCCTATTCCTTTCCGTAAGGCCGCTCTTTTCCCAAGCCCCTCCTCCAAAGGGAGGTGGAGGTGTCCCTTGAACTTAAGAACCTATCGCCTTAAAGTATCGTCTGAAATCTTACTCCAATGTCCTTCCATCACTTGCCATTCCCCCGTAACTTATTCCACATGCTTAAGCACTCTTTGAGCACACTCCGTCTCTCTTCCCTGGGTTTTCAGACCATCCCCTGGTTTCTGAACCCCTTCCCAATGTGATTCCTCAACCCTTCAGGAATTTCTAAGTCCTCTTAAGGATATGAAGGTAAAATCAAGAGAGGAATCCGGGCCTACATCTGTCTAGTTAACTCTTCTGTCTTCCATGGTGATTGAAAGGGAAAGAGTATAAAAGTCATAGAGAAAATGGTTGCTTTCCATGGCACATCCTCCTGGTGTCTGGAAATCATCACTTCAGGGGCTGCCTGGACTGGAGGTCGCATCAGGACTAGGAGCTACTCACAGCCTTACCTTCCCTGAACATGGCTACTCCCCTCTGAAACCCACCTGTATTCTTGGCCTCCACAATATCCTGTAGCAAGGAGCTATTTAATGACGTGGTACGTGCCACAGTTCTGCAGTCCCTGCACACTAGGTGAGATTAACATCCTTTAAGCATTCCTCACGGAGACTGTCTATCACCTCATTATCCCCCACAACCGCTTCCAAAAGCAATAATGTTTGTCTGTGGTCCAGCAGCCCCCGGTCGGAACAATGTTCCTTACGAGGACAGTTTGAGAGCCAGACGCCTTCAAAGCATCACCCAGGGATACTGCATCACATCAGGAGTCAGCCTAGTCCTGTCTTGTGCCTGGCTCCTGGTGATGCCAGCACTTCCAGAGCAACACTGTGAGCAGTAAGTAGCTTGAGTAGCCTTCTCTGAGAAAGGGAGCATTAACCCCGACGAGTCAGAGGTGAATTTAGGCAGTGAAGCAGACCTGTTGACTAAACTGGATATTCTTGTTATCCATGGAAATACCACAGGTTTGGGGGGGAGGGTTGTGTTTGTTTTTAATTCCTGCTCAGTTCCTGATGTCAAAGGCACCTTGAAGCAATGAGCTCCCCTTTTTAATTACATACCCTGTGAAGAAGTACGCTTTTATTAGCATTGCTTTCATCGTCTTGCTATTTTCATCAAATGTCCCCTTCTCCTTCCATTATGAGGCAGAGCAAACACAAGTTTCTGATCTCCAAACTATGTATTTTCTTCTGCCTACTCATTCCTGCTCTTAAACTTTACCCTAGGAGGTCAGCAGCCATTTCTGTTCTGCAGCTTTGCCCTGGGCTGTTTCAGGAATAACTTCCAGATTTATTTCCTGATGGCTGTTTCTTTCAGCCCACATTTCCTACGCCAGCTCCCAGATAACTTCAGCCCTGCCTCCCTTACACTGCACGTTTGCCACCTGCAGTTTCACTTCCCTCAGTGGTCTGTGTCACCCTAACCACGGTCCCACGCAGCTCCGTCTCCAGCTGGTGCTGCAGATGGGCTTTTGTTCCATTCGCAGGGGTGCTCATAGGAATATTATTCACAGGACCAGAAGGGATCCAGTGATGCAGCCCACTACAAATGCACACTTGCTGGCTTCCACCACGGCCAAGTCAAGTTTACCTGCTCTCTCCTTCCTGAGCTGGGGAACTCTTACATAGGAGATCACCTATTCTTCTGATTTATCACTGCAACCTCCAAGGGATGTTGACTCTGGTTAAATTCAGCCAAATTAATCAAACTGACTTGTACCAACTGAAATTGTATCAAAAGGTATCAAACTGAACCTCTGTTCTTCATTAAGGTCACTAACTCACTGTACTGAGAGCTGTTCTGCCTAAATAGTGATGGATGAGCTTCAGGAAGCACTGGAAGGTGCTTTGGAGGAAACATTCATGTCTTCAGCCAATGCAATCCTGCTGGGATTAGGGTCGTATCGAGCCATAGGAAACCATCACACTCAGCATGGTTCCCAGCTGGAGTCGTGACTCAGTCCAGGCCAACTACAGGTCAAGCTCATTCCAGCATTCATGGCTCCAAACAGACTCAGATTTGCTGAGATGTTTGTAGGACCCTGAGGAACCTCACCTGAGATTCATGTCTGTGAGATGGGATTTCCCTGCTTCGATGCACCTAAAATATCCTTATTAAGTAGTGAAACGAGAAGTGAATGTCTCCTCATTTCCTGACCAAGCAGATTTTTCTTTTCCTGCAGTTTTTTTGGGTGTTCTTGCCTAATTTTGTATTGGGAAGCCCTCTTTGTGCACCATAAACACCTTCCCAGTAGAAGTAAATCAAGGCTACATCCCTCCCATCGAGTGTCAAAACAAAGTGCAGGGAACCTCGTGGGTGTTCTTTTCAAAGTCCACATTTTTCTCATTACTTTCACAGAAGTTGAGTAACAAACTCCTCTAGCAGCTTAAAAAAATAATAAATTAAATCCCATCCCACCTATCTATCTAGCAATCTCGTGATCATTAAATTACACTTGGCACAAAGACAGATGAGCCAAGGAGGAGCTAGGCAACATATTTTCCCTGAAGTATTTCAGTGAAAAGGGGCATTTCTCACCAAAGCCTCCTACCCTGAGACAGTTCCTGTGACAGTTAAAATCAGTAGTGAAGAAAAAATTTTTCTAAAATCAAAGGTCCAGGTTTTCATCTTTAGAAATCAGATTATTTTAAACAAAAAGAAAGTAGAAGGCCCTTTTCTAACTAAAACCAAAGAGAATTCCTCAATTTAAACAGTGATATTTTAGAGTAAATACAAATGATTTGGTATCTTCCAGAATAAGCAAGGTTACATTTTTTGCTATCTGTACTTCCAGCCAAGCTGGCCTCAAGGTTTGCCATCCTCAAGATGAAGTACCCAAGTTCTGCCTTCCACTTCTCTCTGATCACTCTTTCGCATTTTTCCATCGCGGCTGTCAAGCGATGTTAGGGCAACGACGGCTTTCCCCACATCATGGGATAACAGGGATAGAAATCTTACCCTTCAGCAGCCTGTGACACGGCTCTCGGAGATTTGGGGCAGGTAATACCTGTCTCTGGAAAACCCGAAGCTAAGGGCAGGCTGTTTGCTGCCATCCCCTACGAGGGGATGAGCTCTGTGCTCTGGGTGTCCCAGTTTGATCTCGGGGAGTTCCGCTGCTGCTGTGTTTTTGTTCACATAACTACAGTGTGTGAGCTACCACGGGGTAGAAACATGCCCTATTGTGCCAGTGAAGACACAGCAAAAAAAAACAGACTGTCATACCACTTCTAGGGTAAGAAATTAGAAAGGGCATGAGAAGATTGAGCTTGCAACCCCACCCTCAAAAACTTGGAAAGAGTTCAGATACTACAGAGATGGGGCCAGACAGATTTTCCTTCAATATTTCAATAAACAAAATTCCCAGGCCAAATCCCTGGTCTTAAACAAATGGAAGAGAATAGAACTTCTCTCCAGTGTTTTGGTGGAACATTGTTTTTCAGTGCATACTGTGTTTCGGCAAATGGCAGAACTGCTTCAGTCGACCTGGAGGGATTCTTCCCCAGACACACAGCCCAGCCGAGACCTCGGGCTTGGAGTGAAACTGCTTCTTACACTTCCTCTGCAGGGAGGGATTCAGGAGTCTGACAATACTAATGCAGCACCAGAAGGTCTGAGGAGCTCGAGGACATGAAGACCACCTTAAGCAGCAAAGGACTCTGGAAAGGCATTGCTAAACAGTTCTAAACAGGGGTGTTATAAAACTTCCCATATGAATTCTACAGAGATTACTCATCAGGCTTCTCTTCTGAATTCCTTTGTGTTGCTCAAGTCAATGTAAAGTTACCAGGCACTATTTTCCACCTCCAGCAGCACTGCAAACCTCTCCTTTTATAGCACTTGGTAGGCTCGCTCTTCAGGAACTCCTACCACTGCTGTAGAGGGTTTCTTTAGGAGTTTGAGACAGGAGATTGCAAGACACAAGAGCAAAAGCAAAAAGGGGCAAGGTAAAGCAATGGCTGCAAATGAAACGGCGGCAACAAAGCCATGAAGGCAGAGCAGGTGAATGTCTTTCTCACAAAGAATGTCCCCAGAGAGGCTACAGATCCGGCAGGACCAGGACTGGTCCTCCACGATCCCCTTGGGATGCCGAAAATAAATGCCCAGTTGGTGGAACCGCTGGTCCGGCTCCCCCAGTGCAGGGATTACGTGACAGCCCGTCGATCTAGCCTGAATGACTGGCAGAGACCCATCGGAGGCAGCAGAAGTCAATTAAGTCTCTGCTTACACACAGCCTTTCTGAGCCAAGCTAAATTTTTATAACCCCAAACGTTCTGTTTCAAATTCTAAACTCACACTTTCACATCCCTTCCAGTAGAAAATATGTGAATTAAACACATGTGTAACAGACAGACAGACACACACACTCACTCAGAGCACCTTAAGAGACCCTGACGGTTACTGGGGGGTGGGGGAGAGGGGGGGTTGCTTCTTTGCCAGGGGAGGAGGCATGTTTTGGTTTTTATAGTGAGAAAGTAGAAGGACTTGATACAAGAGGCTGTGTTGTGCAGCTGAAAGCCCAATGGGAAAGGAAGAAGTCGCTGCCCTTTAAAAATGCCAAAGCTCAAATCGATGCAAGGACTCTTCTGATCCGCAGGAGTTCAGCAGGGCTGCAACCATCCCATCCCAGTTCTCCAGGGCCCCATCCTGAGCAACTGCCTTAGCTCACGTTACACCTTTTCTAGGCATCGCTTCGCCTTTCTTCCTCTGAACTACTTGTGGTTGGCCCCAGCACAGAAATGTGGGGATCCACCTGGTAACGGCTACCCTCAGAAAAGTTCAGGCTTCGGGCTCTTTTTCCATAAGCAGGGAAATGTTCAAATACTTATCCAAAAATACAGGTACAATCTGGCAGCACGGCTCACAGGAAACATCCCTCACGCGGGAGTTTCAGCACTTGCTGTTTCCAGAGGTGCCAGAAATACTAGGGGCGGAGGGAGTGCTTTTCTAATAGTATTTGGAATATTTCTCACATCATTATGAACGTAGCTGGGAGAATAATTTATAATGAAGCATTTTATTTTAATTAATTTCCCTGATTATTCTTTGGGTGACTAACGCACACCCCCAGCTGCCTTATGTGTGCTTAAAAATTCATCCTTGGTAATGAGGGACGGGAATAATGGGGGGAGAGGCTTCATTACAGGCAGTTTGGGGGTTCAGTTTACCCTTGAAAGCTGAGATTTCTCAGTGGGTACCTCTTGTGACCCACATACTGCGACCCTGCAGCGTTGAGATGATTGTCACATTGGGGCTCCAGTTTCCACACCAGCAGGTGTCACTTCAAATCTGGAAGTGGTTATCCCCCAGCATCTTGCAACTGTCACAAACTTTGCCATTTCACAAAGAGATTTGCTGGGAATCACAGTGAACCCAAAGGTGGTTCACACACTCAGAAGAGCTGATCTTCAGCTGTAACACCAGGACCTTTTGCAGTCTCACAAAGGTGATGCATAAAAGAAAAAAGATGGATTATTTTGCTGAGTGTGTTTAGGGAAGAGGCAGTTTCACTCCAGGAATCGAGCAGCTGAAGACAGCCACGGCCAATGCCTCCTTCGTGGAACTCAGCTGACAGATAGATTTCAGGAAGTTGAAATACCTGCCCCATACCCGTGCACCATAAGGACAAATGTTTTATGGGTGAGGAGTTCAAGGTGTCTAATTACAATCTGATTTCCTTAAAAATAAAATAAAATAAATATTTTAAAAATCAGTTCTGTTCATCTGTTGTCATCAGAGTGCTTGGCTCTGCCTTCTCTTCTTCAAGAGAGCAGACTCAGCCCTGCCACAGCCTTCTGGATGCTCCAGCGGGGTGGTGACAAGCCTTTGTGTTGTTTGCTCAGAAGAGGACCCTGATACTTGAACCGTGTGTCATCACTTGAAGCCCACATGAGTTGTAGGACTTCCTCTCTGTGTTAAGTGGAAGATACAGTCTTTAGGAAACTCTTTTATCTGCCTGAATGCAATTCAACCAGCCTGCATTTCTTCTAAATGCCTTCCATCTGCTTTTGATTTGACTCTAGCAGACTTTCAAGGTGGACAGATTCTTCTGCTTTGTTTAATTATTTCATCCACACAGAGCTATCTTGCTGTGACAGGTTTACTCCGCCCGTCTTCATTTCAGGTACAAGCCAAGGACCCTCTTTTCTGAGTTTCATGTATTTGTCAGCTCTCTACCCATCCTACTGCATTCAGCAGATGCTCGTGTGTAGCTCATACCTTGCCTAGATGAAGCTAATTCCCAGAAGATGGCATTTCAACAAGCTACAAAGAACAATCTGGAGGCACCAGGAGGTAATTCTATCTGAATCTGCATGCACTGTAGGAGAGGACCGTGGGGTTTTTCTAACCTGTGGAAACACAGGAGTTGGCAGAGAATCTCACAACAGTGCTGCCTCTAAATCCAGTGTTGTGTGGCAGGCAGTACCAGCTGTGTCGGAGGGAAAAGCGAACGTTTCTCTAGTGCTCAGTGAACAGAGCACGAGCTGAATCAAAACTGCAACTCTCCAACAGTCTGACTGCCTTCCTCCAGACCCAGGTCACAAGTGTGATGCCACAAAAACCGACAGGTGCTTTAGTCCAGCAGAAGGTGGGGAAGAACAAAATGAAAATCGAAGTTTGATGCCTTGATCTCATCCCTCAAACCCTATCCTAGCACTGCAGATTTCCAAGTTTTCCATGAAGTAAGACATTCTTGTTATTGAACTTCTCTGCACCTCTCCCATATGCAACAAATCCATTCCTCTTTTCCATCACATCCGTCCTACCTATGCTAGTTTGCTGTGTTGGGCATTCGGCTCCATTTCTTGTGTTTTCAACTCACTCAGTGAGATCTGTCAGCTGGTGTAAATGGAAAACACACTGGAATCCTTGGATCTCTGCCTATATACATCAGTTGGGCTTTTTTTAATTTGGGAGGAAAACTGGATGAGACCCTGACATCACAAAGGGTTCACTGTGTGAGAGAGATTCTTGAAACAGATACGAAGCTCTTCCAGGAAAAATAAATGAGAAGAACTGATGTGGAAGAAAAAGGATCTCATGGTCAAGAGATGCCCTACATAATAAAAAGGTTCCTGTGAGGCTGAGGTTCAAGAGAGATGGAGAACAGCTGTAAGGGATGAAGAGTGAGTGCTGAAAAGAAATAAGCTTTGCCTGTAGGTGATTGTGGGCAACTTCTGTTCCTAAGCATCTAAGGAGAAGGGCTAGACACAAAAAAAAAAAATAAGAAAGATGCCCTGACGACAGCTATAGCCAAAGATTATCAGTGAACAGCACAGGTATCAGAAATCCAGCCTGGCAAGTGGGACTGAAAAAAACCAGCCTCTTAATCAACATTTTTTTCCCCCTGCCACAAAATGTAAGCCAATCTATTTAGTTAGAAAAACATGGTTTACTGCAATCTAAGTAATTTTTATTTCTTTATATACCACAAGATGTAAACTAATCTAGCTGAAGAAACATGGTTTCACTGCATTCTGAGTTATAGCTCCTGCTTTTCTACACGCTGATATGTTTTTGTGATGCTTTTACCACTTTCTCTGCAAGCCTAATGAGTTTCACATCGCCTCAAAAACTCTTGGCCACTCCCTTCTGGAGACTGCTTGGATTTCAGAGCATATGTTGGGGGTGGCATGAAAAACCCTCAATGTGCTGCAGTGGAAAAACAATTTGTAACAACATTTCCTGAAGCAATAGGTTCCAACCCATTGAAACTCTATTTACCATATGCTTGAAAGACTCCAGGAACAACAGCAAGTCATGCATGGATGCCTCTGCGCAAACGCGACTCAAGTAAAAATAGATCTTCTGACCACCATCCAGCTGCACTTGAGGAGGCCAGTTCTAGCTTTCCTGAGTACCTAAGCACTCCTCAGTGCTCTCAGTTTTATACCTAGGAAAGAGTTGATCGTACCCCCATGGAAAGACAATGGAAAATATCAGGGCAAATTCTCAGCTGGTTTCTTTGGGGCCTGCAGGCACATACACCAGCAGAGGAACTGCTCCTGAGCATTCAGGGCAGAAGAGTGAATGCTGCATGGAGAAGACAGGCACAGAAAAATGCAGACATACTGCAGGATATGCCCAGGGGGTAAACATCCCCCCCCCCATCGCCCATCTGTGGGAGCCTGGTGGGGCTGGTGGGGTTTCCCTTGCTGCAGGAGCCTCAGAGTGCCCGAGGGCCGTCCGTACCTTCCACGCACCGCCCCGAGTGTGCGGTTGGTCTCTGCAAGCACGTCCCCAGAAAGGGAAGGCTGACTTCCAAACGCTCTCGTTTTGTCATTTGTAAGACAGTAACTCAAACGAGGTTCCTAAAACCAGAATTGTCTAAGAGAGACATGTGGCCAATGTCTGCACAGCCAACTGACCACTAACATTTACCAATGTCCAGCATCTCTGGCCAGGCAGCTTTGTTTTGCAAATATTGCCCTTAAAGGTCACAGCTTAGGTGGGTCAGAACTTCTGTTTGGTTAGGATGAGTATTTGGGAGAATTTCACCCATTTTGGTTTGGAAAGTACCTTCAAAACCTGGAGGAATGGACTCATGAAAGGATTCACTATTGGGCTAACCCTGCTCTCCTGGAAATGACCGATGAAACTGCCAGTGCTGTTTAATAAGTTCTGTTTGGGTTTGCCGTTTTTTTTTGAAGTCCAGTACAAGGTACTTCAGTGAGATTTTCATAAATATTTCTTAGTTGGGTACTCAGAAGGAAAGGCAAAGAGAGAGAGCCAACCACTGCCTAGAAAGGGGTTACAGAGAAGATGGAATCGAGCTCTTTTCAGAGGTGTCTGGAAAAAATGACCAAAGGCTCTGGACACAAATAGCATGAGGTAGGTTGCAACTGGGTATCAGGAAACACAAATGTTCAGAGGGAGGGTGGTCCTGCCCTGGAACAAGGGTCCAGAGGGATCCTTGGCAAATGTCTCCTTGCAGATTTCCAAAGTTCAGCCATACCAGGCTCTGAAGTTAGCCCTATTTTGAGCATGAAGTTGGATTAGAGTCCTCCAGCACGCTCCTCCATCCCAACCCAAGATCCAAGAGAAAACTCATCCTATTTTTTATACTGTCATTGCAAATGTTCTTTGCACCTTCTCTCTTTAACCTCTCTGGGTGTGTTTGATCTTATTTCCAAGGAAAAGCAAAACAAAGCACGCAACTGCACATTAAATTACTCCTATTTTTACAGGGCATGTCCAAGATTCTAATGTTCACATGTATTTCAGCACATTCTGACAGTGAGAGTTTTCATTTACTCAGAACACTGTTTCAATATTTTAAAAGTAAATACAGTGAAACTTGAATAACTCACAGGATATGGACCCACTGGTTCTAGATACCGTGGTCAAATGCAGGTCACATCACTAGTACTCGAAGGTTTTTCCATCTGATGCCAATCCAAAGGATTCCAGGAAATAAGCTGCTGTGCATACACATTCATGCCACAATTTATACCAATTAGCATCTGTGCCTGGAGTCTTGACAGTAGGGATAGCTGAAATGTTTTTAATCAAAATACATTTGACGAAAAGTGGGGGGTTGGTCAAAAAATTAACACTTCGTGGGATTAAAATAAAATGTTTGCATCAGAATTGTCCAATCCATCAAAAAAGGGACTGAAAGAGTATGTTTATTGCAAAGGAAAAAGGGGAGGACTGTGTAGAATGTGTGTAGAATGGAAGCTTTCTAGTATTTACTATATAATATGCATACACAGAACACATCCAACGTGTATTTTTTAATTCTTTATAAATAAAACCCTCTTTTTTTATGAGTATAACTACTTCTATTGCAGTTTTCTGTGCAAAAAATAAATAAATAATTTGTGTTCTTGGCCCAGTCCTCCTTAACAGAAAGGCTGAGGGGAGAGATAGAGGGGAAAAGAAAGGCCTCTTTTCAGAGGTGACCTTCCAGGTAAGAACTGAAGCTTCTTATACTGTTGCCAATGAGTTGCTTGATCTGTGAATAAGGAATGAGAGAACACGAATGTCTAAGGCTGCCTGGCGAGTTAGCACCTCTGGACAGTTTCAATTCCCCATAGATAGAAGGATTAAGGCAGGTTTTGAAGGAAAGTGGAGTAACATTTTTACTTGTGTGTGCCCAACTGAATGGAGAAGCCAAAGTGCCCCTGGACTCCTGGTTCTGTGGTTCTGATACCCAGCAACCTCCTGGTTCATCCCGTGCAGCCTCTCCTGGCAATGTATAGCAACATTTATTCAGAAAGGTCCACCAAACTCGCCTCCACATAACTCTACGCACCACAAGCCACAAAACACTTCCATGTAATCTATAACAACTTAAAAACTTTAATTTGAAAAACCAAAAGCCACAAAAAAATACAATGTGCTACAGGCAGAAAGAAGAAACCCCAAGTCCCTGCAAGAACAGGTAATTTGTTAGGTGATAATGCCTACTGGTCAGAGAAACTGGCCCATAACCCACGCTACTTAGGGAACACACAAAAACAGGAGGAAAAAAATGGATTCTGTCAGTCTAATTTAGGGAAAAAATCTTCCTGTCCCAAAGTCAAACGCTGGTTTTACCCTGAGCGCAGGAGCGAGGCACAGCCACACGGCACCTCAGCACACAGGACACCAAAGGGAGCACTGGATGGGGTCACTGCTATCCTTTTACCTCCAGGGATTCAAGACCAAGAGAGGAAACACTCGAACAAAACAATCAAGGTTAGAAGGGAAGATGAAACACAACAAATACCAAAGAAATAAAATCCTCCCCTTCGCAGGCAGCTTGTAGAATAAGGCACATCAGACAAGGGCAGGTGCCATGAGCCAATGGTCCCAACCCCGAGAGCAACTGTCAACTGATGCTGATGGAGGTGAGACCCACATGCCCTGGCACTGCCCACCCACTCTAGGAGAGCTCAGGAGCACTTGCCTTGGCCACAAGCCCATGAGCTCCCCTACGTCAACTTGGGTTTCTCAGGCAGTGACTACACTGAGAGATGAATACATAATCAGAGCAGCTTCTGAAAAAGAAAGAAGAAAGGTGTGGGAATCTAAAAGCCTAAGGTGTTCTACTTGTCTTCAAGTAGATTCTTGCTCCTCTGCTGGAAGTGAAGAAGAAAAAAATGGGTGTAATCTCTGTTGCTAAGGGCAAAGTCATGTACACTCAGGGTAGATAAATGTTGAAAGGTTTGGTTTGGATAAGGGCTTGGGAGCTGGGATGCTTATCTGCCTCTCAGCTTATCTGGAGCACTTCGATCAGCAGCACTGAGCCAGGAATCGTGCCACAGTGTGATCTTTGAGCTCTTCCCAGAAGGTTCCCAGCAACAGCTCTCACCATCCTGGCCAAGTCAGGGATGTTCAAAGATGAGACCCTCCGAGAGCAACCACATTTCACCCATGTGTGAAACAAGGAGAAGGTTCCTTGTGTGGCAGAACAAGACATACATACAGTTTGGAGAGTGAAGGGGATTTTCATCAAATCCAAGAGAAGATTCTCTTCAAGTTCAGGCAGGAGATGCAGAAATGTTCAGATTTTTATCTAAGTGATTTGCATGCCCGTTCATAAGAGGATTCCAGACATGGAACTACCGACTGTTTATTATTGCTTGCACAACTGTCATTTTCAGACAGCTGAAATTCCACCCCAAGTTCCTGGGGGGTGAAATTCGCTTCCCGTGCCATTAGCTGCCCAAAACTTAGGCGCCTAGTCCCAGCTCCTTGGCTAGGCTCCACTGACAGCCAGTGGAGAGAGGCTGGCAGCTCCAAGGAGGTGCCATCCCCCCTATCTCAGACACCTATCTTCTGTGGAGATGAATCACCCACCAGAAGGGCCTGTCCCTCCTCCCCAGCGACTGCAGAGAGAGGCTGGATGACTTGTTAAGACTAGCCCCGCTGTCTGGAGCCCCAGACAAATGCCCTTGTGCTCCCACCAAAGGAGGCAAACACTGCTCTCAGTTTCCCAATCAGTCAAGGGAAGAATGAAGTGGGAAGTGCTTTAGCATAAAGCCCTTTAGATGTCTAACTCCCAAGGGAAAGCAGGGCACCTGAGCAGGAATAAGAGGCTTAAATCAACTTGTGGATTCGGGCCTAAGTGGCATCCTCCAAGCTTTCACACTAATTTAAAACACTGCTTTTCCACTCGTGCTTGAGATTTTCCCCTGGCTGTGGTCCCCTTTGAAGATTCTCTTGTGAATCCTTCACAGAAAACATCTCTGAACTCCTGGATATCCAGGAAAAAAAAAACGTTACAAAGACAGAAACAGAAATTAGCATGAAGGAAAGTCTCCAGCAGACCTCACAAGGCATCCTGCTGCACAGTATTTTGCCAACAAAGCAAACAAAAACTGTGAGACCTTTTTCCAGCTGCGGGCTGGAGAAGCGATCGCTCACACCAACATTCTGTCCACTGCCCCCCAGTTCGTGAGTGGCCCAGGAGCAAGCCACCAGCCCCCCTGCCCTGCACGCCAAGCCCCCCGCAGCTCTCCTCCCCATCACATCCCACACAACTCAGCACAGTAGCCCATAAGAATTGCTGGGTTTATTCTTATGTTCCTTGCTGAGAATGAAACATTTTTATTGACATGGAAAGATTGCTCCATGTGCATAATTGCCGCATACAACAAGATGGAAACCACAAGCAATAAAATACTCCATGGGCGATGACTCGTGTTTACAGTAAATAGGAACGATGCTGCCAGATGTCAGCAGCACCAAATCATGTGTTGCTTATCCCAGGTCTCCAGAAGGAGGAAATAAAACCCCACCATGGATATTTTTATTTCTGGCGAGGGGATGACTGCTGGGTTGATTGCATCTCTAAAGCTCCGGGTAAGTGGCAGAGACAGGAACTTATTTTTGTTTCAAGTATTCTTGTACATTACAGTGGGAAAATGACTTTAATAATTTTCAAATCCCAAAATTTAGAAATACCACGTTCCTTTGTCTAGATCTGCTCGTGTGCTGAGCCTGCATTGAAGCCCAGGAGAGCAACTGAAGGCAGAACATTTGTTCCATATGCCACCCCTCCCCCAAGCCACAAAACAGCTCCCAAAAACCTATAGCTTGAGACTCTGATGAGACACCAAATGTCACAACTGAACTTGCCAGGAGAATGAAGTAGAAGAGATCAAAGGTGTCACTGCTGTTCCTGGAACCAGGGTACATCCTCCTTCTAGCAAAGTCTTCCAAATCAAAGCTGCACTCTTTCCAGATATTCTGCTACAGCTCAAAAAGAAGCAATGGGCTTAATTCCTAAGGAAGGCTCGCCAGGGATGCGGGAGTCTGGGCCAGAGAACTCTTTCTGGATTACAAAATATATGAAATTGTGCAGCTCCAGCTACTCATTTAGGACCCACAGGATGGATTTTTAGGACTACATTCCTGAAAAGAGTCTAGCATTTTGAAGTGCTCCCTTTAGGATGCCTTGTAAGTTCTCATTTGAAAGAATTACCAGGAATCAGTCTAAAAAAAAAATCTGGATTTCTGCAGAAAGGAGTCAAGTTGTCCATTATAGCTGGAACAGCCAGTACAAGTGGCCACTTCTGGCAGGTTTTACTTCAACTGCCTAAGCTTGGGCATCCAATTTCCAGCCTCCCCACTCTGGTCTGAGATTCTTTGCCTGCCTGGTATAAAGACTAAATCCCAAACTCTACTTTTCAGACCACATTGTCATAGTCTACAAAATACATTTGTCTCTGGGTACATCTAGATGGAATTTGCCAGCAGATGTGGTCTTACGCTTCCTCCACGCTCCAAACTGGCTAGAAATGAGCCAGCTCCAAAACAAATGCTGGCTGTGACTCTGTAGCTGGGCGGCCCGCGCCGAAAGCCACCACGCATTGTCTCGAGCTCACAGTGGAGCTAATGTGCCTACACAATGTCTGTTCAGGATCAACGCAGGCAGAAGAGCCTGCATCTGTTGAGCAGAGGGCCAAAGTGAGTTTGCCTGCATCTAGACATACCCCGGTGATGCCAAATATCCGAGTGGAAATTTTAAATCGTGACATTCTCCTGGGACCAAAACTGTTTTTCTTAAGTGAATGGCCAATTAAACCAGTTGGATTAGATCCTTAATGTCAGTATCAGAGATAGCTGCACTTGGAAATCAGGCAATTAAGGAAAGAAAAAGATACAGCAAATACAGCAGGAATGGGATGTCTGTAGACCATCATTTTTTAACTAGACTGATAGCCCACTGACTGCAAAATCTATGCCTGTCCATCACAGGGTTCAAACTGTCCTCTGAGCCTTCCCTGTCAATTCACATAACTCCTGGTAATGGTCTCTTGGCAGCTTCGCTCTGGAAACTAATAAGCAGGCAAATTACAGAGTCTTGGCCTTGTTTCAGAAATACAAGTACCTGATCTCATTCAATAAGGCATGACGCTAACAGTCCTCCTCGCAGATGTGATTAGCCTGGTAATGATGTATTGTGGGGACCACAATCTGCCATATGACCTCATCCTTATCTGCAGCTGCAAAGCACTACTGGATTCAAGGCTTAGGCTACAAGTGGCCTCAATTCAAGTGAGTCCAGTACTCGGAGACTCTCAGCCCTAAATCTCCCCCGACGCCCAGACGGTGACCTGCTGTCTGAGCCAAATTCTCACCTAGTGTAAGCGAGCAGGAAAAACATCAATTTCCAAAATTGCATTTTTAAAAATTTATCCACAGCACTGAAGCTAAACTAGTTCCAAATCCACTAGTCCCAGCAGACTGGCATGTTTCATTAGGAATGGTAAGAATAATGTTATCCTGTCCAGTCGAAGAGTTTTCCTTAGCTGAATACACTGAGCGCAACTTTTCGAACTCAAAAATCTCCTGAAATTTCCATTTCACTTCATCTTCCACCTTCTTGGCAAGTGTTTTGAGTTCCTGCTCTTATTTGAGAAGTTACTTAGGAATACTGGTGTTGCCTGTGCAAAGAAGAACTCGAGTTGTGAAGCAGTACAGCGTAGAGCACCCATGGTGACATAAAATCTGTTTAGTGGGTAGGATGCAGCGCACTGGAGGAGTCATGGCCCTGATGCTCACACCCAGAAAAGCCCTTCTAAACATCCCTGCTCTGCAGCTTTCTTCAGCTCCAGACCAGGCCTCTGTCCATTTACACAACTCCCTGCAGACATGTGTTCCCACTGCATAACCCCTGGACACCCCACATCACGTGGCTCGAACCTTTGGCTTATTCCAGTCCAATAATCTTTTTTCCTGCTACTTCCTACAGACCTAGAAGCTTGTTTGTCTTCTATTAGTTCACAAAGTTCAGGAAAAACAGAGTCCTCCGGGTTGCCACTTTCTTTGCTCGGGTCTGAGGAGCACCTGCTCTGCATCAGAAAACTCCTCCTATGGCTGGCAGCCTTTCCCTGTTTGCAAACAGCTCTCTCCATAAACAAACACCCTGGTCTCCCTTTCATACTGCCAGAAAACATGAGGGTTTTTCCTCCTGTGCACAGTATTTGCCTTGTATTCCACTGACCTTTGCTGACTGTCCTGTCTCACCACAGTTTTGATACAATGGGGTTTTCTCCACATGTCTGTGGCTTCAGGGTGGCGTTTTAGCACATTCATGAGCTCCACGCTGGTTACAGCAAAACCTCAGCTACCCCAGCTCTCAAATACCTGTAGCTCTCTGCTGCTCTAAAGGGACTTGTGTTCCCTCAAGGTCAGCTAACGACATTGGGCATTCCCTCAATTAGCCCAGACCTTGGCAGAGCAACATATTTACTGGTCCTAATTCACACAGCTAAGTTCACAGGGATGGCAGCACCTGAGTTTACCTCTAGTAATGGAATATTTCTCCTTGAAAGACAGCTGCCTGTATTTTTCCACCTTCAAGGAAGTTCTCCATGCCATCAGCTGCTCTCAGCCTGCTTTTACCTGCCTGATGTCCCCTTCAGAAGCCACCCCACAGCTTCTAATGCCTGCAAGATCTGGGCAAGCATCATAGCTATACATCTGGAGGAGAGGGCGTGATTAACCATTCAGTTCCCAAGAGAAAACGTGGATCATCTTTTAATCTCTTCACAATGAAGACTGGCCAACTCTCTGGAAAACAGGCGTTGGCCACCCAACCACTACTGGTTCCTCCACTGGAATAATGAGGTGCCATGGTTAATGGCCTGTGATAAACAAAGGATTAAACTTGTTGATTAATGGTCCCTTGAGCTGAGTGTAGAAACCTTTCCACACACAAAGACCTGTAACTAGAGCTCCTCACACCTCCAAATATCCCTGCCCAACCTGAACAGTACCACTCTTAATGGCAAAACCTTTCCTGTAAGTTCCAGCTGATCTCCATCTCACTCACCTGCATCTCCATCAGTCCTTTTAGCACTAGTTGATGAACACAGTCCTGAACAGCGGGCAGTGCCACACCAAGTGCTTCCTCCTACATTCTTCCCCCTTTGTCTTGATTTCCTTAACTCGCCATCCTTCTCTATCTCACCAGGTATTTTATGCCTGCTCATCCATATGTAAATGCTCCCTCCTTTCACTTCTTCCTCTCGAGATATATGTGCATCTAGAGCCAAACGAGTCCAGTTTGGTCTTCCAACTGTTCAGCAGAAGCCATTTACTCAAGGGAACCTCCGACAGTAATGCAAAAGCTGATTCCTGTAGTGCTTTGATTTCTCTGCCTTAGCCAACCGCAGTAATATTTTCATACCCCCTCTTCAATCTCTAACGGCATGTTTACTGTTCACGATGGGAAAGATAAATTGCCAGGGCACACAGGGCTCTTCTGGGAGCTTTTCTGAGAATAAAAATAGAAATCCTCACCTAAATTACAATTAAATGAACAACAGCACTCTCTGGCTGTATTTCCAGGGCACAGCATGCACCAAGGATGTGCTGCATCCATGGCTCAGGTTTGGGTCCTCTGAGCAGGCTCAGCTCTCACGGGCAGCCTGCACAGGAGCAGCTCACAGATCAAAATGGCACGTTGTGGATGAGCTACTTTCTGCTTTGTGCTGAGCTGCTCCGCTTGGAAATCCACGCCTGTCACTCCTACCCAGGAATAGCATCAGCCAAGGGGAGGCATCCTGGACACTGGGCACACTGGTCATGGATGTGAGCTTGAGGCTGGACGTGTCCCATGTGGTCATCCCAGACAGAAGTATCTTACTTTTTAAGCAGTAGAACAGCTGGCTTTGAGAAGTCAGAAGTGGCTCCTTGGGGAGGATGCTCCTAATTTAATAGTTGTAGCCTTCCTAAAATGTCTGTCCCCTGAAGGCAGGCTTGCCAGCCAAAGGAGCCTGTATTTCTGTCCTCTGGCCAGCTCCCCAAGGAGGACCCATCCCTCCACAAAAGTCTGTCTGACAAGATCCCACCGCACAAGGCAGTGGCCTGTTCTGCCCGTCACTCCCAGCCGGCGGGGAAGCCCGGAGTCACCGCCGAGCCTTGTGTCAATAAGCACCGGCAGAATGTCCTCTCTGTTTCCCTCTAACACAATAAACTATTCCTGCCCCCTTCCCTCAGCTCTTTCCTCCGCATCCAGACGCGCGCACCGCAGGGATGGACCCCTGCTCCCTCTCACCCCCCGGCCCTCCCCATGTCCCTGCCTCCACTCCTGAGGAAGTGTCTCCTACCTACAAGGGCAGCACACAAGCAGGTTTAATTCTGCCCGGGGAACAGGCAAGGGTGGAATGAAAGTCCAGAGCTGACCTGGGGAGGACCAGCAAAGGACCCCTGAGACTGCTGAAGTGGAAGATGTTACAGAGCCCAAAGACAGCTGAAGAAATAGGGAAGGGACAACATTAATCCAGAAATACTGATTTTACATCCAGAAAAACATGTGATAAAAAAAAAAAAAGGTGAAAATTAAACATCTTAAGTCTTGCAGTAAAGTTCTGGAAAGAAGGTTTTAAACCAGGTTGTGAAAAAGACATCAGAGTCTCAAAACAAATTTTTGCTACAGCTTTTATAGCTAACAGCCTCTTTCCATAACTCCAGCCATGCCCCGTAGCCTGTGCAGTTCAGACACACACACCTGCTTCTCTTTCTAACGCATCATTTTTTACCCTGTCCCTTGCTATCAGTATGTTCTACATCTTACCCAGCATGGCAGTAATCACAGACTCTCTCTGTAACCCAAGGCCAAGTATTAGAAAGTCATTTTGGGGGAAAGCAAGCAAAATACCTCTCCTCTTAGCCCTCTGATGCTTAACAGAGCTAGAAGAACTCCAGTGAAGAGCAGTTCAGCCCCATACAGGTGTTCACCTCCAGTAAGATGCAAACCAGCAGCCTGCCTGTGAGGAAGGTGAACTTAAAGCCTCACCTGGGGTGAAGGACTCATCCAGAGGAGGTATAAAAACGAATGGCTGTGGCTTGGTTGGGCTCTGGGGCTCACACTCAGCTGGGGAAAAAAAGGACTAAAAAGTCATTGCTCACTCAAGAGGAGTGCTTTAGGTGGCTCTGTGTGAGCACTGGCTGGGGGCAGCTTTGGGGTTGGCCTCTTTGTTAGCTTCTCTCATTGGAGATTATTTCCCTTATTCTTTCTCTAGTTATTCTCTTCTGTATGCTTCATCCCACTTGCTGCACTGAGAGGTCTTAGTTAGCTCTCTACCCTGGCTGTGTATCTACACACCTGAAAAATGACAGAGGGAAGGTGTGGAGGGCTAATGAGAGGAAATTTGGTGACAGGAGCCCTATCTTAGGACTCCTAAGAAAGTACTGGGAGGGAAGAAAGGCTTTCTTAGGTCCTAAATTGAATTAAATGAGCCAATGGGACTCTATGGAACTGGAGCAAGACAAATAGGACAGGAACCACGACTCTTTTCTTCTGAGCTCTCAAGTTCTCCTCATGTTCTCACAGACATGGAGGAAGCAGGTGTGAGAAGAGGCTGTGGATCTGCCCTCTTGGCTCCTTCTTCCTTGTTGTACACTTAATCGTATCTGACTTGAAAAGCTCATTCCTACTGGGCTTTAAAATTAAGCTTCCTGTCTGAAAGGTGGTGGGAAACCCATAGCAGATGAAGCTTGTCAGGACTGCTGCTTGTCTTGATCTCCAGATGAACAGAACTGGGTTATTTTCTGTCTTTTTTTTTTTAGCAAACAAGCATTTTGTCATAATGTGGAACCAACAGTGATGTTCAGGGCTCTCCGGGCCCAAGTGACACAGTTGCTATACTTTTCCTACTCTTGGAGTACAAGGCTGGCCCTTACACTGAGTAGCAAATCCTTCTCCCCAGCATTCTTCACATGCTTTCTTCTGAAAAGGAGAAAATGGGATGAGAAAGGGACTTGATCCTTGGTCTTGAGTTTCCTTCCACAAACCTGCAGAGAGCTTTCTTTTCCCCACTATGTTCAGCATATTCAGGCCTCCTTCTTTCTTGCCTAAATGAAAGGTGACCTAGAGGAGGATTTTATCCCCTCGGCTTACAAGGGGTGGACTGAGGGTGCAGCAGTGAAATGGTGATCAGGGGATGTCTGCTGCTGTGGCCACATCCCAACAGAGAAGGAGACTGTGGCACCCGTGGCTTCCCAAGCAGTCATTCCCTACGTGACTTCCCCCACACACTAGTGAGCCATCCCATGACTTGTCTCTGCCTCTCTTTGCCTGGGCTGCTGCATTCACCACAGCTTCAGACAACCTCAGCTGGACCATGGCTCCTTCCCTTTGGCTCTGGGCTTCTCCAACCACTACAGGCTCATGAGAGGTTACCTTGTGGTGGCCCTGTGAGACAGGTAGCTCAGTGGTCTCATCTCACACAGTAAAGGCATAGCTGGATGAAGATTTGGCTGATGGAGCTGCAACTTAATAGTCTACTGCTACTGGGGACAGGGGGCTTGTTCTCTCCACTGCAAACCTGTGAGGCTGTTTAAATTGGTGGCCTTCCTAATGACCTCGGACAACCCTTTCTAAAGGGTTTTTTAGATACCTTCACACCCTGCATAAACCTTATACCTTTTATACAATAGGAAGTCTCCTGAATAAAATCGCATTCTGTGGCCAACCTGAAGTGTCAGACAGCTTGAAATCAGACAGGATTAGTAAACTGAGCTTTGCACCTTCTTGTTTGGCATCTTCCTTAGAGGATTTTTCAGTGAGCTAGGGAAGCCTGTAACAAAAACAGACTTTAAAGAAAAAAAAGATCTGAAGCTCTTTCCAAATTTCAGCTGAGTAATGAGCAGAGGAATAATTTACTCCTCTAAAGCCAGGGAAGATGAGATGTAATGTAAAACTTGAAATACCAAACCTGGAACCAAATGGTACTGGACAAGGGATAAATAACATGAATAACACCAACAAACTCAAAGGAGCATTTTACCAGTAAACATAGAAGTAGCATCAAAAATAGCTATGGAAACTAGAGCATCCAGAAAGCTAAAAATGAAACTAGAGTTTAGTTGGGCTGTCCAAAACTTGCACTTGCTTTCTGAAGTGCAACCTTATGACCACTGGATGTACTACAACCCTCTACAGTGAGGAATAAAAGGAGATATTTTGATTTGTGACACAGTGTCTGGAACTAAACTCTCAAGTAACAGCCCTGACCATTTACA
>VWZY01007438.1:1142533-1171395 GCA_013399075.1 Chloroceryle aenea | reverse complement strand
TTTAAATCCGTGGATCACAAAGCATTTTAATGTTCCTAACTAACACCACGTGCATCAACACAGAGTAGCACAACTCGCCTCTGATGTAGGCGGTATTATTCCCATCAGACAGGTGAGTAAACAAAGTCACAAAGAATTAAGTGTTAGGGTCCGAAAGGAAGTCTGTGGCTGAGCTGGGAACAGAACTTGTCCCTTGATACAATCCTCTTCCTTAACCACAGGGTAATCCTTCCCCGACCTATGCATGCAACAGTAGATCACAACCGGGATGTATTTTCCTATCCAAAACATGAGGGCTTTCATTTTTCCTGTTCCCCCACACCTCCCCCTGATGGCAGGCTGAGCCCCTTCCTTCAACCCACAACTGTCTGTGGCACATGGTCAAAGCCTGACAAGGTGAAAAGGGAAACCAAGCACAACTGGCCCAAGGCTACATGGCAGAGAGCAGCTGGACATCTTCCCTCAAAACACTACTTCACCCACGGCACTGACAGCACAGCACTGACTGTCCCAGGACAGATGGGTTTGGACAGTCCCTCTCTGCAACAGGACTCTTGGTGTCCCACCGTGGTATAGCTCTGGAACATGCACGGCAAAACCCCTGAGTGTCTGAGTAACCCTAAAGCCTCTCAGGCTTTCAGCAACCTTAGGAACAGCAGCATGAGGTTGTCCTTTCAGCTTACGTGGAGCACTCCTCATAGTTGCCACGGCTCCACCTCTGGGAAGAAGAGGAAGCATCTGTGACACCAACACACATGGGAAATACCCTTTGATCATGATGAGGTTCTTAGTCAACCTCTCTTTCTCCTGTAGATTAGCAAGAGAAGATCTATTCTATTATATTTGGCAGTTGCTTTGCATGGTTGTGATCCACACCCTGCGCTTCAGATTTTGTTTTTCTCTTTCCACCACTCCAGCCTCCAAACCAACTCGACCCGAGGTACAAAGAGTCTCTCCCTACACCACATCCTCTGGAAATTTTGAGCACAATGAAAGAAAAGGAAGACCCAGTCCTGCTTACCTGGCCAGAGGACAGATTTTCAGTAAAAAGCTGCCTCCATGATTCTGTGGGGACTACTCACTTCCTCGGAGCCTTTCCCAACCAGAGGCAGTGCATCCTTGGCAGTATCAAGAAGAGGATGCTCCCAGGCCACCGTGGTCGGTGTAACAGGAGATGAAAGGATGGAGGCTTTTAGCCCTCCAGGAAAGCCACTCCTGCACCCAGCTGTACTGACGGGCTGATTCTCAAGCTGAGCCAAGTCAGCACTGGCAGATACAGGGTACTGGATTTATAAGGATAAGTGATCTGATCCGTTCCGACAAACCTTTATGTTCTTTGGCAAATCTTGTGAAAAGACTTTCTTAAAAAAAAAATAAAATAATAAACTGTAATAAATGCAAGTATTCAAAAACAAACCCCAGTAAACTGTGCTTAAGAGCAATTTTCAGCTATGAAGCTCATTCATCCCTCCGATTACTGGGAGATTTAAGAAAGTGAAACAGTTGTTATCACTTGGTCTGTGAGATTTTGTTGGCTTTTGCAGGCTGATCGCTGTATTTAAAGTCGAGCTGCTGTGTCAGCCTCCCCCTGGGCCAAGAACAATATATTCCAATTATTGTCATCCCAAATGTCTCTTCTGAGGGATAGGATATCTCGACTAGCTTCAAAGAGAGAAGAGGCAGGGCACCCTGAAGAGCTTAGCGAATCTGGCAGGCACTGCACTGCGGAGGCACTTGGATGGAAGTGATTTGAAGATGTGATCTCCTTGCCCACAATCTCCCCACACAGTGTGAGTATAACTGCCATCCACCACAAGTCAGAGTGTTCTGCAGCAAGCAAACAAAGTTTGGAAGAGTTGAAATGACTTGCCCAGGGTCAGCCAGGACACCAAGGACAATGATGAACTAACTACTGCTGAAATGGTGAAGTCCCAAAGCAGCACTAGATCCAGTGGAGCCACAACACCTCCATCCAAGACAGTTCTACAAAGTAAGCTCCTCCCTGTTTCAGTGTTGAGATCTCTGAAAAAACTAAGAAAACTAAGGTTCTGTCACCAAAATCATACTTATTAATGGAGCCCACTTCCATTGTGCACCGAACCTTGAATCAGCAGAAACTGATTTTTGTTAAGGTTTGAGAAATGCCTTCTATTCTTGTTTCTCTTCCCTCAGCCTGGATTATACTCACTGATTTTGTTTTTTGTTTTTTTCTGGAGATGTTGTTATCTCAGCTTAATTCTGAGGGCCAGCCTGTCCACATTCCCCACACATTTATTAAGCTTACTGAAGTATTCACAGCTTCTTAGATGCAACCACATTCTGACTCATCTTAGAGGATAACCAGCAGCTGTTTTAACTGTAACTCAGTAAGTTCTGTACACTCACCACCTCTTTGGAAGTGTTTCCTTCCAAACTGGAGTAGTACTCCTAATGCTTACAGAAATTATTGTGTGATAACAGAACAGCTTCTGACTTTGTCCTCTTTTTGTAGCTACCCTCCAGCAACTGGCTTACCTAAGAGGCTCCTTACAATTGCTCTTCCTCAGTACTTAACAGCTGGCAGTGACCTTTCTTCTTAATGAAGAAACATTAAGCACCAAAATAATTCAGAAAACAAACATCAGTCCCAAACTCATCCTGATAATGCCCAGAAGCTCTTGAAATACATCTCAGAACATGAATCCGAGCCAAACAATGGGTTCCTCATCCCAGACATGCTTTTACATCATACAGAACAAAAGCCCCTAATTTATATTTGAGTTTAAAAGTCTAAGAGCAACAATAAATTAGGCAAATAAACCTGTTACCCAGGATCAAATAAGCTCTGAGAGTGCCTAACTGGGAACATGACTGGCAGTTAATCTTCTAATGATCAGTAGAAAATAGGGCACTGAAATTCCCCCTCTCAGAAGAGGCTTTCTTTAGTTTCTTTAGTCTTAGTTTCCAGTTTTTTTCTTAGCCAAATCGCTTACAGAGCCTCATTTTCTCATGTTGTGAGGTCAGTCCAGCTCTGCTCCTCACACTGAGTTACCTCTGTGAAGGAGTCGTGATCCGAACTCCCTGCTCGCCTTCAGCAGAAGGCTTTCCATGAACCATCTGCCCTTGCAAACACCCAGCAGAGCAAGATTCCCAGCTGTGCTCACACACAGAAGGAAGAAAACAAAGGAGGAGATAAATAGCTTCTTTTGTAGATCTGTTTTTCTAGTTTCTCCCAGCATGTGTGTTTCTGTGTGTACACATGCAGCGTAGCTGTTAGCAACCGACTTCTCCATTTCCTACCATCCAAAGCTAAAACCTGGCAGAGCCTCACATACCTTGGGGAACTGAAACACACAATGTCTCAAGAACCCACATATCTGAAGCAGCCCATCTACCTCGTAGGCTGCTGCTTCAATACATCACGTGCAAACCCCAAGTCAAGGTTATACTTTTACTGACCTATCTGTGATAACTTCTTAAAAGCAGAATCAGCAGGGATGCAACAGAGTGTGCTGCCTGGGTCACCCTGCAGTCTTACACAGCAACTGCCACCTAGGGATAAACCTGCCCACAGAGAGCTCTCAGTCTTAACAAGCACTAGGGTAAAATGGTAAATGTTGTACCATAAGAGACCTGAGAGCAGCCCCGAATCGTCCAGGCTGTCTGAACCCTTTTGTTTTTTGTTTTTTTGGAGGGGGGTACACAGAGGTATGAGTGTAAGGAAAGGTGTTTCTGTCCAGAGCACATGGAGAAACCAGTTTAGCCCAGGCACATACCCACAGGATCCTGCACCAAAGAAATGCCTTTCTGAAGCATCTGTGCCTTGTAATTAGTCTCCCTTATTAATTTTGCAATGCCCTGGCCAAACATCAACAGTGCTTGGGAAACACGGGCAGCTTCCTCTGGTCTAAGCAGTGCCACTGAACCCGTGACACCTCCTGTGCACACGTAGGATGGGGAGAGCCAGCAGCTGAACTGCAGAGGAGCATCTTCTCAGTGCCACAACCAGCTTTGTTTCCCAAAGGTAGGTTATCTCAAAATTCATGGTAAAAAAAAAAAAAAAAAAGAGAGGAAAAGCCAATATTGAGCTAAAGCAAGTAGGTTTTCCACGGAAAGACCCGGAGTAACTGCAGTTCCATGTGCAGATAAGGTGGCCTCAGAGGTTAAAAGGCTGACATTGAGAAGAGACCCGGGAGCACCAATATTCCCTAGGCTATATAAGGACTCACAGAGTGCAAGCACTGTTCAAGTACATGCAAAAAATATCTGTCATTCACAGTTGGTCTTTCTATCCCTTTTTAGGAATGGCTCACTAATCAGATTAGAGGTCCCCCGACCGTGATTGGTTACCAATTACACAACACTAATAACAGGATAGATTAAACATTTCCTGAATGAGCTCCAAAAGCAAAAACCGTTCTCCTAAACGTAGCTCACGAATCACAGCAAACAGATTGCTCTTCTCTTGTACATCCTGAGCAGGCAGGACAACAGGGCTGAAGCTCGCCATGAACATTCTACTCCACCAGCACTAGAAGACCCTGCTAGAGCTAGCTAAACACTGCATAAGGGCAGACTAGTTCAGATCATAAACAAACTCGCCTCAGTTTGTGCTTAAAGTGCTGAAAGAAGGCAGCAATCAACTTAATTCCCCTTGTCCTGACAGCAACAGTCAGTGTCTGAATGCTACAGACCTGGACTATGTTTCCTTGGCTCTTTTGAGCTCGGCACTGTCCCGGTTCAGGCTGAGCCCTGGTTCTAGAGCTTGTGCTGTTCTTCCCAAGGGGTTTCTCTGGTCCCAAGGAGGACAGTGCATGGTTAGAAGCTTGATCTCAACCCTGGTACTTGTGGCTATAAAATCCTCATGGCCCTGACACTGCTCTGTGTCTCTCTCATTACAGTTGCCACTAAAATCTCTTAGTTTAAGCAGAAACTGAAGCTACTACATGTCCAGACATGCTGTGTTTTCCTCCTCTTCAGGCACACCTGAAACCAGGATCCCAGGAGAGCATCCTGGAGGGTGCAGAGGACATGAATTTGGGAGGGTACAATTCTAAAGAGAACCAGTTTTTCAGCCATACACTGTTGGTGTCTTTCATAGAACATGACAACTTCTGGAGCATTTTTAGTCTTTCTGTTTTTTCCACACCACAGTAATTTGGAGGTGATGCACAGTACTGTCATCTCTCCCTGCCAAGCACTTCTTACTTAACAGCAGGGATTTAAAAGAAAAAAAAAAGAAAAAGAAAAAAGGCAGAGAGATACTTGCTTCAAAAGAAACATGTACAAGAAGGAAGTGATCTCTCCTGCCTACATGTGCATATTCACAGTTGATTCAGGTTAACAAACTATTCACAAATTTCCCCCCTGTCTCCAGCTATTACTACAATGGTATTGCCTCTTCTTCTCCATGTCTAATGCAGGAGCTTAAAAACCCAGCTCTATTTCCAGGATATAGGAATTTTAACCCAAATTGCCTTTTCTCCGTGCAATAACCTTGTGCCTTGGATTTTCACTTGGGTAAGCCAATGCTGTGGATTACTCATGGGAGTTTATACCAGGACTGGAGGCACAGAAATACATGGCACTGCAAGCTCTTTCCTCATGGTGTGAGACGGACGAAGCCAGGCTAAGAACACACAAGAGCACACAAACCTTGTCCTGAAAAGGACAGCTGGATCAGCCAGCTGCCCATTTGGAGAAGCATCCTCCCTCCTTCACATCCTCTGTCCTGTCCAGCTCAGGGGCTCAGCATCGAGTAGAGTGGGTCACAAAGCACTCCTCCTCCTCCCAGGTCAACCAGTCCAGTGCAGGGATGACTGAACCACAGCTCTGCAGTTTTAGCTACTCTCTGCTTCAGGCCTGTATTGAGTATGGGACAGTATCTGAATTAGAGCATCCCTGCAGCAGCTCCAGGCAGCGACAGGTCCTTCAGAAGAACCCAGGCAGCTGCAGAATACAGGAACATTAAAACATTGCTCTTTTACTCAATTAACCTAGAAATGAAATGAGTCTGCCCCTTTCCTCTCTCTAGCTGTGGGCAGCACAAGATGCCTCTGTGTCCACACAGGCAGGCAATTGTCAGTAAGCACCTTCTGTTCTCCATGCAGATATGGAGCACTCTGGCAGCTGCGAGGGATGGTGGCTGCTACCTCACATAAGAGAGGTGGAACCAGCACCTCTCTTCTTTACCTCAAATCAAGCATCCATGCAAACCCAGCAGTTTGTCTTTACGATTAAAGCAATCTCAACGAGAGCAGCATATTCAGAACCTTCTGAAATTAATCATGTTTTGATATCCTTCTCCTTTTAAATTCCTTTCCTATCTATAAAATAGAAGGGTGTGGATGAATTCTTCCATAGCTCATCTCTAGACTGCTCCTTACCCCTGTGGGATGACAGGATGCTCTCTCTCCTCTCAGCAGAAAGGGAAAATCGAGAAGCAGCTCAGGTCACTGCCTTACTCCTCTGTCAGTTGCACTGTGTCTACAGCTACTATTTTAGGACCATCCTGTGGTCTGTCTGTTGGCTACCTCCAGCTCCACTCGAGGAGATTTCAAGGCCATTCTCAGGTTTGTCTTTTTGGAGATGTTGATATCTTCTGGATTTTAGAAGTCTAAGTGATTTGAGAGGTTCAGCCCAGGTGCACTCAGTGAAGTGGCAGCAGAGTTCACGTTTTGTTCTGCTTTCCAAGCCAAGATGTCTCTTCCTGGACGTCTAAATGGAATAATCTGTCTTGTTTCAAGAGCACTGGCTGGGTGATAGGAGAGCCAGGAGCATGTTTCAGGAGGGTATTAATCTTTACCTGCTGACTGCAAACTACAAACCAAAATGCTTTGAGAAAACTGCTATTCCCTAATGGCTACAGAGGGATGCTCCAAGCCTAACCTCCACTACTCATGTCTCCTCTCCTGATAACTGGAAAAAGGCAAACCTGGAGCTGGTTGGTGAGGGTGCAGGGGCCCCGGGAGAGCCAGCAGTCTGCACAGCCCTGCCTCCGCTGGCAGGAGAGGGGCTGTGCTCAGGGTGCTTATCTGGGAATGACTTTCTGCAATCCCAACACATCATAAGTTTTCTCCTAACGCTACCAGTGTCAAGCCAAGAGAGAGCTGAGTTGTATTTCCCCTGTCCTGAAAGAGAAAGAAAATAACTCAGAAGTTAAATTTGACCTAGTGTCTGATGGACTAGAAAACTGGTCCTTGCTGTCCCAAGTGCCAGGCCAAAGCCCTAGCTACTACAGCACTCCTTCCCTCTGGTGTGCCTGCTTTTCAGCTAGCTAGAAAGAAGGGAATTTTTGTCTTGCACAACTCCAAGAAGCCCCTCTGAGTCCTCGCTCCACCTCCCCCATGTGTAATCAGTGTACTCAGGCCTCGCAGGTTGGTTCCTGAATTTGGCCCTTTATGAATAGATCACTATGCTGGCTGCTCCCAGATAGACACAGCCAGTTGTATGTGGAGGAGAACCGTAAGCAAGGGTAGGAATGCTTATTTGGCAGCCTTTCCCACCCTCCGAATGTCTGCTGACTTCTCTCTTTATTCTTTCTGTCTTTCTTTCTTTCTGTCTTTCTATTTTTTATTTTTTTTTTGTCTTGACCATCTAATTTCTAAGCCAGGTTTTGATCTTCTCTGCCAGTGCAAATCAGAAGACTCACTCCAGACTGACATCAAGTGGGCAGGCAGACACTTTAGAGCACTGCTGGCTAACTGTCTGCACATCCTGCAGCAGATGGGAGTTGGGATAAGTGACTGCACATCTCTCCCTGCTGTCTTATCCCCTCTCTGGACCAGCTGGGGCCCATTCAGCATCTGCACAGTCAGCACTCAGGTCAACGGTGAAGAAAAGAAATAGCCAAGGAGCCCTGGTATTTATGTACGACCTTCAGGCTCTCACCCCCTCTTTACGTGGGTGTGTTAGATCTTGCTTCTGCAATTAAAACACAGTACTTAAAGAGAAGATAATATTTCCAACTGATGAGTAAATTAGAAAGCTGTGTTTTTCATTTACATGAGTTAAACACACAAGGGACAGCTGAAATGGCAGTTACAATTAGACTACCCATTAAGATGCATTAGATGACATTAACCCAAGACCTCTCAGGTCCACCGCAAAGCTGTCGGCTTGCAGGGCAGTTTCAGAAGGAACCTAGAGCTTTAAAGTGACACTCATGTTCAGTGCAAACGCTGAAAGGGATTTTTTTTTCTCTTCGTGACATGGCACACGAGCAGTGTTGCTGCTTCCAGACTACAGAGGCTTGGCACTTCTTTTAAAGGCTTTAAAGGGTTGAAGTCAAATGCTGCAATAACCCTTTCACTACTGCAAAGGTATTCCAGAAATGCTATGCAAAACACAGCAGCGAGCACAGCCAGACGAGGGTGTGACCAATCAGACACCCTTCCCAAATACTGCTTATTCATCTTTCCCATACATGGCCATTAAGACTGGAAATTATCCATCTTCCTGACCACTGAGGCATCAAGCCACTGAAGAGCTACAGAACCACTACTGCTTTTGCAATATCTACCAGGGCTCCTTATCTAGGCTGTGATTTTTCTCCTGGGATCCAACTTCCTGACTCACCACAGCCCATGAAACACCATGCAAATATTAAGAGACTCATAGGAAGCTTGAAATGAACTTAAACTCCAGAGCGCCTGTAACTCCGAGTGCCTCCTGAGCTTTCACTCACATAATAACTGAATTATTAACTAAAAAAAGAGTGATGTGTGGAAAAATGAAGGCACTAGCTTGTATGTGGCTAGAGATCCATAGGGATTGAGACAGACGTTTAAAAATACCAACCTTTTTCCAAATGTCTCCTTAGTTATGAGAGGAGACTTGCCAATGGGAGAGCACGAGTGCTTTAAGGGAAAAGAATCATTCACAACCAGAGGCACTGCTGAGATGCATTTGAAGTCCCAGAGACCCTACCCCATCTCACTTGCATCAAACTACCTGATCCTCTTGAAATCACCAGCAAGCTCCTGTTTGTAAAGCTGCAGAAAATCAGTCATAGCTTTTCACAAAAATGCTGAGTTGTCCATGTCAAGAAAATTATATAAAGTCAGGCTACGGGCAGGAGGGGGAGAGGGTTAGAAAAAGAGAGCATTGTTTATGGAACATGAAAAGCTCCAGCGACACAATATATGGAATTCGGGGGGAAACAGGCTCTCCTTTCTTTCTGTACAATTCAAATCATTCCAACGGCAGACTGGATATTCCCCGAAACGAGTTAGAAAAGCACAGGGCTGTCAAAGCAATTTAGAAAGGGAAAGTNTTTTTTTTTAAAGCCTTAATACTTGGAAGACCTGAATGTTACCTTACACAGCGTATGCCTTTCATAGAATAGAAAGTATTAGCTGGACATCAGCCCAGCGTGAAGAGACTGCACAGGCACTGGAGGAAAATCTGAGGAAGACCCCTAGATATGGTCCAAGCTCAAGCGTGATACCCAACACTCACATAGTAGCTCTAACCTTTAATAGGTGGTCTTAGTTTTCAATTAAGGCACAGAAATCCTTATGAAGTCCCAGTACTGCCCTGGAGTTGTCATCTTCTGTCAGCATCCTCTCCTACTGCCCCAACATGCTCTGGAAATCAGAAAGGCAAACTAACAGTTTTTATTGCTCTCATGTTTATGTGTTGATGAAGATGGTGATTGGCCATGAAGAGCAAAATACCCTGAATTCATGCCTTCCAAAACTGTGGCCTTCTTGCTACTGTTTTGCCTCCTTACTCCAGATGTAAATAAGAAGTAGCCCCTGAATTTGAGGGACCCTTTGGACATTTTGACTAATTTCTCCAGGAAAAGCCTCTTCCAGCTTTGTGCAAGGCACATGAAGCACTTTATTCTTCTTTATTATGGAAAGATGGTTTCCAGCATTTTGTATGATTCAAGTTTCACTGAGAAAAGGAGAGGCAGCAGGAATGACAAATAGTTTGTGACTATTTCCACTTCCCTACCTGTCCATTTGATTTATATCTACATATTAAAAAATTGTGATGTGACTGTAATATAATATGATTTTGAATAATTTGATCTAAACATGTAAGACTAATGGAATCACAAGGCCTCTATTCAGCTGGATCTAGAGCAATTATATCCAGTAAAACTGCTTGGTTATATACTTTATTTCTCTAAGGGCTTCTGTTCTTTAAAATACCACTTTCATGGGAGAGTTTCTCTCAAGCACAAGAAAAGCTGCACACTTGACCAGTTCAGGGAGATAGTGGATTCAAAGTCTTGCTCACTTCCCATTTGAAAGCCTTACTGCCTGGTGAACAATCTTCCCAGGCCTCAACTTGTTTAAATTATCTACCTTAATGGATGACCTGAAACCTAAAGAAGACAATCTGGCTTTCTCTTGCCTGAAGCTTGCTGTCTAACTCACTTCTGACTTGGGTGTTTTAAGGCAGTGGGAGTTGGGTTTCTGCTTTTCTGACACTGACCAGTGTGGCTTTTGCCTGGGAAGCTCCGAATCACACCAGCAAACTCCATCCACATGGCCCAAGCTGCCTGTGCCACTTCTGCAGCTGGGGAGAGTGGGAATGGGAACAGGAGCAGGGGAATCCAGGAACTGCTCAAACATTATTTTATCTTTGAAGAGAAAATTTCCTTTGATAGTTTTAATGACACTCAGGCAGACAACATGCTGCCGTTGTGGGTTTTTGTTGGTTTTTTTTGGGGGGTGTTGATTCCACTTTAGAGCAGATTTGATTAACTTGTTTTCATCAGAACACAAGTTAAGGTTTTCTCTCGCTTTTAATTAGCAGGCTGGCAGTCTCCCTTAGCAACTTTCACAAATGACTCTGGATTTTAAGGCTTAGTATAAATCAATCCAACATGACTGCGATGCGCTCTGTAGAGCTCCTGACAACCACGAGACATCTCTACAAACTGTCCCAGAAAGGGTGTGAGTCTTGGTTAACAAACAAGGCAAAACTGGAATTCCATCTCTGCAGAACCCTGTTTGTTTGTCTGCAGTTATAAAAATTTTCTTTAAGAAATGATTCTTTAAAGAGAGAGCACGATCTTGTGTATCATGACAACTCTATCCAAATAGCTGAGCAGCACTAATACCAGAGAAAATATATTTACAGAGTCAAAGAATGGTAAAACAAGGGGCTACATCTGGAAGTAGTAAAGGAAAACCTTAACTATGTTAGGAAAAAGTTCCAACAGTGGAAGTCGCTTAGACAAAGGAATACGTTGCTTGTTGAGAATGCATGAGGCAACGCTAGAAAGAGGTGCTTCAGAGATGAATTTTGCATTTTATCATAGCAACACTATTTGGCTGTGTCAGCGAGAGCGTAAAGCCCATGCTGATTCTCAGAACCTGAAATCTCATAATCCAAAACCTGTATCTGCATTTGGGCAGCAGCGAAGCTCACTGTAAATGCTTTCTGCACAGACTGCCTGGGACCTAGAATGGTGTTGAAACGAAGCCTATGTCAAGGAGATGTCACCGTCCTAACAGTCACTGTGTCCAAGGAATTAGCCAATGTGGGCTTCTCCTGACTGACTCTTTTAAACCTTACTCTGCACTCAGCAGTCAAGTAAGACTGTTCCTAACAGAAACAGAATGGAGGACAGATACAGAAATTACTTTAAAACCAAGCAGCAAAAAACAAGCGTTGCAAGCAGAAGGTCAAACATCTAACTTCAAAGCTGAACTGAGCAGCTCATCTCCTTAGTGATAGAAAGATGTCTCTTCGTGGGAGAAAATGGAAAGAAAGGGGGCTGAAAACCAAACTATGACCACCTCTTCAATCTCTCCAAGTGAAATGTTAAGTTGGTTGTATGTGATCAAAGGGTAAAGGAAAGAGATCTAGGTCATCTGAGCTACAAAGAATGACATCCTGGAGTTGTAAGAGCTGAGATCTGTATTTACACTACAGCCTTTGTGGCTTCCATGGATATGATTTTTATTTCTAAAATGAACTTCAAGGTCTCTCTCTACGAGAGACCTCCTTGATGAAAAGCTGAGGTGAAACTGCCACGTCCTGCCCCCATTCTGGTCCAAAACTACTTCAAGAACAATCAGTGCCCACAGCGTGACACTACTAAATGCCAAAGAGATCTGACCTGCTGGAGATCAGATGAAAATACATATTAAGTCTCCTATGGGCAAGAATAACTCATAAGCTGTAAAGCACTGTAACTTCCCCAATGTCTGTAAAGAACATATCCTACAGAGGTAAAGTCACCATGCCTCAAGCAGCCTGCTAGTCAGGTATCCTGCAGCTCTGTGAGAGAGCTCCCATCAAAGAAGCACCTCAGGACTTTTCTCCTCCACTAACATATTCATCCAAAGCTGCTAAGAGGCTTCCACTTCTGTTGCTTTCCACAGTTCAGCAGAGAACAACTGTAGCACCAGAAAAAAAACAAGAATCTAGTCTTTTCTATCTTTAATGAGTTGTTATGAACTACCAGCACAAAAATGTCCATTTGGTCAGTCACCAGACTGTTGTTTTGCTGATGAGACTCCTGGGTTTTTCTAACTTCAGTTTAAATTTGAAATTGAGACATCACAAGGAACTTTTTTTCCCCTCAAATACAGATAATTACATTAGCACTGTTTCTGTTTAAAAAAAGAGGCATTTTCCAAAAATAAATATTTCCAAAAACTACTATCTTGCCCATCTTTCATGCCAAGAACATCAGGATTGCCTCTGAGGCCCCAGACAAGTCCTGCCTCCTGCTAATACAGCTCATCTGCAAGCACAGCCCTTGGTAAGCCTGGAGTAGCCCATGTTAAGCTCATGGGATCCAAGTGGACTTCACAGGTTCATGGATCATGTGAGGTATATCCTGCACATGGAGAGCGAGCAGGAGAACGAAAAGTGATGAGCTACTGCTCTTTCAGAGCCTCAGATACCTACCAAGTCTTTGACTCATCCCACAACATGTTCAGACACTTCAAGCTCCATCTTCTGGACTCCACATTTTGCTACCAATTACCACTCTGCAGGCCACATCCAACTGCTGCTGTAGCAGCTTTGCAGCCAGTCTGCTGCACGCTGTGCAGAGCAGCCCCAGGAGGTGACAGGAGTCTGGCATAACTGTCCCCATCTTCCATTCCCTCTGACTTGCAGCACTGTCCGTTGCATCCCACTCCTACATCTGGAGTCCCTGCCTCGAGCTCACTGCTCTCCACTGCAGCAGACTCCACTCCCAGTGGTCCCACCTTGCTGTAGATCGAGTGGAGGCAACACTGGCTGAGTTGATAGCAGCGTTGTGTAAGGCACAGGTAAGAGAGCCCAGAAGTGACCCACAGAGCCTCCATGGGACCCACTGGCCACACTAACCTCCCTGTAGTGCTGAAGGCTCCTAAGAGAAGAATGAAGCTTGATATAAACAACTTTTCTTTACAGGACTAAGGGACTGGTTTGGCTTTATGTTGTCTAGAGCTGGTCTCCTTTTCCAGGGTTGGAAACAGCCCATGCATGTTTATCAGGAACTCCTACTGTCTCTAAATTGGGGTTGAAATCTGATAATGGCCAACTCGGGATATTAAAAAGTCACAACAGGTAAACTGAGTCACTGCTGGCTAATTTACAGCCTGTGGCCTGAACTGAGAGTCAGTCAATGGCACCTCTTGCATTTGGACAAGCTGAGGTAACCCAGGTCAGCTTAAAACACCTTATGCACTGTGTCTGAAACATGGGCAACCATTGCCTCTTTACAAACCCCTCGTGAAGTGCCACGACTTACACCACAAATGCACAAGGCAGATGGAGGCAACATCACTGTCCCCTTACAAACCAGGTGCCCTGTTCTTGTCTAACTGTTGGATGAACCCAAATCAACCCTGAGGCAGATGAGCTCTCGCAGAGAGGAGGAGAACAAGACAAACAAAAACAAGGACATACTTTTCCATTGATCCCAAATGTGGTGGAGAAATTGAGGGGCTGGAGACAGCAGGAAAGGCACACTTGCTGAAATAAACACAGTAATTTTACAGTTTTGATAAGCACGATGGATGACAAAAGGTCTTGGAAGGCATTTACTCTACCTCACACTGGAGTGCTGCTAAAGACAGCATGGCAAAAGACTGTAACCCTGTAAACATATGTTGTGTATTAGATTCTGATCGGGCAGCTTGCCTTAATTTTGGGTTTTTTTAAGGCTCCAGTTCCAAATACACTTCCATGTTTGTGTTCCAGCAAATGAGCAAAAGGCAGAATGCCTGAGCGACAAGGACCCCGGAACGCACCGGACAATAAATTAGCAAAAGAAAAAAGAAAAAAAAGTCTCCATTCGTGTTGGCACATCAGGCAGAGGATGACAAAAACATCAGCAAATTCTCTTTTTTGCCCCTTTCTCCCAGCTTTTTCCTTTTCCAGTGTGCACTTTACAGCCGCTGAGAAGCGTAACAGTTCCAGTCTCCTCTATTTTAACTACTGCCATCATGGACAGAGGCGAGAACACCTTCCCACGCAGCTTTCTTCCACCCAACTCCCTACCAAAAACCCACCCCACAGAACATCCTCCCAGCAGCAGCCAGCCTGGGTCCGTGTGGCGCAGCCGAAGACATTCTTTCGAGAGGCGTTTCCGACTGCTCAGGATGGAGAGTTCCGCTCGTATAAACAAACACTGTTACAAGAGGCAAAGTTGATATGGATTTATGCAAGGAATGTATAGACTGAATAAGCAATTCGATAATTAATGGAGTTGACAGGCACTTTCTAATAGTACACAAGTATGTGAGGACTGAATGATTTCATATACATGCTGAACCAAAGACAGTATTAATTTTTAACCCATTTTATACCTCATCACTCAGATGAAGGAAACACATGTGGTTTTTTCCACTTGAGGTTTAATCTTGACCTCCCAAAGCCTGATTATCAGGAAATAAATCCTTTGCACTTCCTACTATTGCAGACAACAGACCCACAGATGCGTTGTACAGGATGATATTTTTCTTAAAGACTGTCCGAAAAATGAACATTTGATTCCTTCTAGGCACTGCTCAATTCTTTTATGTTCTACAGCTTAAATGCAGCAGTTTTGCTCTTAACAAAGAACTGAGTTGCATGAGTCTGGGGAATTTCTAAAGAGACCTTCTTGGCTAATACAGAGTTTCTTTTCTTACTGCCTTGCCAGCAAGCCAAACCACTGCTCCTACAAGCCCAGCTGCAGAAACTAACGGGGCTTAGTAAGGCCCTGAGCAAAGCACCGTCGCACCTGGCAGGAGATGATGAGAATTCATTGTGTGTGGAAGACGTTGGGACATTGTGAACTGCCCGGGGAGAACGGGGTAGTGCTGTAACTGCTCCCACACAGCAATGAGATACTCGCTGTTTTCTCAGTCCAGAGCAGGTTGGGAGATGAAGCTTTGATATACTTCAAAACTTCATCCCACTGACTATCAGGAAGCAGACACCTAACGCTTTCATAGCCTCATACCTTAGACAATATAAAAATATTCTAAAGGTTGCCCCCATGGTAACCACCTCTGGAAACAAGATTGGGTCACTCTTTCCTTACCCATACCCTGCCTCTCTTTAGCAAGGAAATCAACAGCCAGGCCAAGCTGCCCACTTTATAACGCCTATGTCCTCCATAAAGGCACTGAGAGAACAGAAGGAGCTGTATGGAAGTATGGTGATTCCAGTCATACTCAAGCTGTAGGTAACTGCAAATTAAATGACCCCAATTCTCCAGCAAGAGGTCGATGACCAGCCTTATGGAGTTACACAGAGCTGTTTCAGGCCCATTACCCTCTACAGCCAAAAGCCCCCCAAAGCAGACGCCTAGGAAGGAACACATTAAATACATCCCCTATTAAAACCCCTGGAGATGGGGCACAATTCTGCCATCCTGTTGGGAACCCTGCAGCAGGCCAGCTCGCTAGGACTAACCAACCAGCAGATGACACGCTGCTGTGTGCTGGCTGCCCCCTTCCCCAACCCCAGCTGCAGCTGCCTTTGAAGAAAGCTGTGATGCCTTCTGCAGGGATGTGCACGCCGAATAAAGTCTTTTAAAGCACGTGAGAATGAAAGCTGTCATCAAAATGCACTGAGCAATTATGGGTTGAAGGTTGAACTCTTATTACTTCATGCCCTCCCATTCCCCTCCCCTCCGGAGTGGGAAGAAGGGGGGAGGAGTATTCATTTGTATTCAAGCACTTCATTAATGTTTATAAGAGAATCCAAACACGCAAGCAAAACAAGGACGAAACACTCGCGCCAGACGTGTGATGCGATAAATGTCACTGGAGCAAATATTTAGATCTGTTTACAGAGAAGCCTATTAAGTCCTTTTTGAAAAGCTGTGCAGTGTTGTGGCTTGGTCTCTGCCTAGCAGCTCCAGCGTAAACAAATGGAAGATGGCTAAGTCTCTCTCTCTCATTTTGTTATGACATCTGGAAACGTAAGGAGTTGGGAGAAGCCAACTGGCTGCCCTACTGCGATGTCTAGCAACGGGGTCTGCTTGGTGAATGATGGCAGGACATGCAAAGTGGAACTGCTGACTTCTCCAGCCTGTGCCAAAATCAGTGGGTTTTTAACACAATAATCCCTCAACTAAAGCTGTTGCAACACAAAAGCCTTTGGTTCATTGCTAATGATGCAAGTCTGTGCTCTATGACATTTTAAAGATCATTTGGGTTTGAGAAAATCAGTTTCATTAAGGACTAAAATAGGGTGCAAAGACAGGTTGAGCTGCTCCATTCACCAAGGGATACAGATGTGTCCCATAACCCCTTGCATGAAGAACTGTAGTTTCTGGAGTCTGCAATCATAGGATGGTAGGGGTTGGAAGGGACCTCTGGAGATCGAGTCCAACCCCCCTGCCAGAGCAGGGTCACCCAGGGCAGCCCACACAGGAACAGAGCCAGGGGGGCTGGAAAGGCTCCAGAGCAGGAGACTCCACAACCTCTCTGGGCAGCCTGGGCCAGGCTCTGTCACTCTCCCAGGGAAGAAGTTTTTCCTCAATCAGCCTAGACTTCTGCAGATGGCCCCTTCACATCCCCATCTTACTGACTCCACATACAAATACTTCTAAGAGAAATAAGTTGAAAGGGATAAGAGAAGTTTCTAGATGGATAAATCAGTCTTAGCCCCAAATGTAATAATTTATTTGGGTATTTCAGCATCTGAAGTCATGCCTCAGTGTCCAACACATTATGGAAGGCCTACAGATAGAAAATTGCCTTAATTGGGGTTTCTTATCCAGTTGCCCAGTTTGCTTCCCTTCTGCTCAGAAGGAAGGGTGCTCAGACCATAGAAATGTACAAGACTTTGTTGAGTGATCTCCAGCAGTGCTGGCAGAACCAGGAAAGGGAAAGATGAAATGAAACACATTTAAGTTTGAAACTCTCCTTGAAAGTTCACTTTTTTCACAGCATCAAGAATTCAATATCAGAACACAAGTAACTACACTCAGTCTGCTTTTTAAACCTATCAAAATCACAAATAAATTAGAAGACTATTGACAAATTTTTTTCTTCCTAATTATCTTAATGAATTGTTTGGCTACACAACACTTCTCTCTACATAAACCAGCAGGAAAGACACCTTGTCCAGGTTTGAGGACCACAGAGATGCAGGTTTGAGTTCCAGGTCCAAGGTCTACACACCTGTTTAATTTGTTTTAACAGGAACGACACTGAGCTATACTCCAAAGAATGGCAGAACCAGTGCCAAGTCTTTTGGGATTCTCCAACTGCTATCTCCAAAGCCCTACTCTCATGTCTAAGCGATCTCGGCAAAACACAGCCCTTCCTTCCATGACTGACAGGGATGATGGACTGCTAGACATGTAACAGGGATCAATCTTTTCAGGCTTAAACTTCCAAGAGGAACATTTGTGGTGCTTGATTTTTCCTTTTTAATTAGACTCATACTAATTCTTGAAGAAAATGCTTGACAGCTTAGTGGCTTTGTATCAAACCATGTTCCTCTCCATGATACTCAGCTGTACCCCCTGTCCTTGGTCTGGTTTACTACCCATAATATACCAGACTCATTAGGACTGCCAGGCCTTGAAAACTTGTCAGTCACATGCCAAACATCCACGGGGAAAAGAGAAATCCCTTCCCCTATTTGTGTTTAGCTACCTCCTGCTCTTCTCCTTTAAAGATAACCCTGGGGGTTATTTATGTTGCATGACCTTGAGATAAATGGTATTTGGTGGGCTACCGGGTGACTTTGTGTTTCAAACCAAACGTTCTCACATTCTCCCACTAACAACAGGGGTAATTCCTGAATGCTTTTGGGGGGTATTTCTTCCCATCTCATTGCCTGCCGTGGTGTTCTTCAGTATCTATGTCAGGGTTGGTGAACTTTAGCTTGACTTTCTTGTTAGATGCAAGCACCAAGTGGTGTGTGTGGTTTTCTTCTGTGGTTTAGTGTGTGTGCTTTCTCTTTGTCCCACAGTGTCTGCACTGCTAGTATTCGAGCTACAATTGTTCTATATAAAGCAAAGATCCCTTGAATGATCTGCCAAAGGCTTTATCTCTGAACGATCTTTGTCTGTACTTGCTTTGCCGTTAACCAGTTTTGACTCTACTCCATAATGGCTGGAGTTGCGTTGCCTTAACTGATACATATCAAAGGGAACTGCTAAAATTAACCGCTCATGAACTGTGTCCAGGATGTTAGATTAACTCATCTAGAATCCTCCAGTGAACAAACTGATTTATGATGTGTTATGACATTGTTACTTGATGTGTTGCACAACAACTCAATTTTAAAAAATGAAGAGCGCTCCATTAATGAGAGATAAATCTTTCCAGTGTAATTCAAATGAATCTGCAACAGCTTTAGAGAGCACGATAAGGGATCTTGTGTGGGTTTTGGCGATTGTGTTTTGCATTCCAAGTGCTATCTTCCACTGGGATCTCTTTGTCAGTAATGACAAAATCCATCCAAAAGATGCCAAAATATGACACCTTTTGGGAGATTACAGCTCTTTGTACTTCCCAAGACACAAAAGGGTGCTACTACAAGTGATTCTCAACAACTAATACATTCAGGTTTGAGAATGTACACCAAGCACACCCAACTATGCTTTCTTTCAACTTCTGAGCCATAATTTGCTGAAGTCTCTACAAGGTACGTCCCTTAGAAACCTCTCCAGTCATAGTTAACATACACCAAGTGCTCAAAGCAGTCAGTTTCTTTCTCAGAAAAAATACACCTTTATACATTAAGATATAAATAGAGTATTTTTTTAAAGCAAGCACTATTCCATTACTGGAACATGAACCAGTGTAAATGCTGACCTTAAATTATGAAGTTTCTAGAGTGTGTTTCAGATGACTACATGTTAAAGGCTCAGGTCTCTCTGGATACCCAGCTTCAACAAAAATGCCTTTGAAAGCGAGCTTGAATTATATACTGTACAGTATGTCTCATTTCACAGCCAAGCCACTTGAGTTAATAAAGAAAATCCTCCCTGGCCTCACACAATTAGCTGGGTTTTTACCCAGCTAGTCAGTGAAGCCTGCACGCAGCGACAAGCCGACCCATAAAGTGGAACAGTGTTTTACCCAGCCAGTGCCTGGTGCCTTGACCCTCTGAATCCCATCTCACTATCAAAAGACCTGGATTATTTCAGGAGAGTATAACCTGGTCTCAGGGCCTGACGCTCAAACTAGGGAGAAAATATCTCCCTGGTATTCTGCAAATGAAAAGGAGAAAAGCTAAAGAAATGGAGCTTCAGGTTTCTTGTGTCTACTAAGAGAGGATCCCAGTTGTTTGAAGGTCAGGCTATACTGGAATTCTTTTGGCTGTAACTTTGTACTAGAAAATTGACTTTGTTTAATTCTATTGAGTCTTAGTGAGTTATCTTCTTCAGCAAGCAAATAAGGAGCTTTTGGGGGAATGTTCTTTCTACCTTTCTCCTGTATTAATCAGGAAAGAAAGTCAGTATGAAAAAGAAGGGCTTTCTGTATAGTTAACTCTCATAAAACCAATCACTTTGAGACCCTTTAGCGTACTCGTGCCTCTCTTGCTGCTGTGGCATCCCCAAATAAAACACTACCTTAGCATCCCAGTTGGCTCCCAGTACGTCAGGACCAGCTCTTCACACAGTGTAAGGCTTGGCTCTTTTGTAATGATGATTTTACCAGTGCTTTAGAACCAGTGGGACACACTGGAACCTGTCCCATCACACTTCACTGCTGGCATAACATTATTTCTAAAATTGTAAATCAATCACATGTCAGAAATACAAAGACCTTCAAAAAGCTGGGCATGTTTCTCAAATCACCCTTTTGCCCTCTCCCCCTCTGCTGACTCTGCAAACTCCTGTGCTGTGAGCATTTTGTCTCACATTTAAATAAATATTCCCCATCACTATTATGCTGTCACCTGTAATAGGAAAAGCCTGCAAGAAATCAAAGGAAAGCAAAATTTGTGCGGTGGCAGAAAGTGTACAGAGAATAATCAGTCTTCATTGTGATTGTTAACAAAAGAGAGGGAGCCTAATGGAGACCTTGGATTTAATACAGTCTCTAAAATATTGAGGGGATACTTTCACGACATAGAATCTCCTACTTTAAAGAAATATTTCCCTGTGTTCCTCCTAAGTTGACTTTTATTAAAATGGAAAGAGGTTTGAAAATAACTGGAAGATTTGTTTCCTTTTTCTCATTCCTTGGCTCACGAAGGGAGCCTGATGAATATTGCTTCGCTCTGTGAAAGCAGCTTCCTCTCTGTTTTATGTATTGGTGATATCTGTGTCTCCCAACGGGTGCCCCTAGACACGAGCTGGGGTAGAAGCAGCAATTTAGATGCAATCTGGAGAAAACGTGAAGCATTCAGTGTTATCGCTCCCTTTGCTGTGTTGTTACAGCTACCACCTTGGCTGGACTGAACTGCAAGCTCTCCTCCGTGCCCGTCTCCGTGAACTTGGTGATTTTGCAGGGATACCCAAGCAAGAAGAACCTCTGGACTGGAATTCGTCTGAAAGGTTTCATAACTTCCACGTTAGGAAAAGATGAGATCAGAACACTAGTTCTTAATTTTTTTACAGTCCTTTCTCTATTTGCCAGTAGGAGTTTCTGGGAATGGTTAGTGACAGTGTTATCCCTGGCTTGAAGGGACACTCTGGAATGAGTCAACATATAGGATTTGATTCACACCAACAGCCCCTCACATCTCACACCACTACCAGCTGGCATGGGCCGCAATCCCGACTTGGAGAAAGCCAGTAATAAAACTCCCTTTTGACATCTGCAAGACTCTTCATCCCTCAGTGTTTTTGCAGTGCCTGGACAGAGGTGATCAGCAGTGGTCCACTGATAATAAATCTAATTACAGTATTTCAGGGATGATGATTTCTTCAGGCATAACTGGCCGATGGGAGTCTATGTACAATGAGAAATGGGGTGTCTAGGCCTATGTTAAATGACCCTCAGAGTGGAAAATCTAGGGTCTTTGATCTCATTCAAACTGAAAATACTTCTGCTAATGAGACTCCTCAACTCATACAACATCCATCCCAAAATGCTGAACACATGGTTTTAATTTACAGTTTTTAGGAACTTTCATTTATATTGTGTTAGAAGTCCTGAAATGACTTGCAGCAGAAGCTTCAAAAACTGGAAACCCAAACGGTCAGGACTGCTGTTGGAAGAACCGGTGATAAAAGCAGCAGTCATCTGTGCTAATTCCTGCTTCAGCTTCTGACACAGGTATTACCCACGTCACTTCTAATTCCCTGTGCATTTAAATGACAACTAGACCCAATAAACAATCCCAATAACATAAGGCAGATGCATTCTTCTCTTGAACACCAGAGAAAGTAAACCCGTGGAGGTGAGTGAGCCTCCACAACAACCTCATTTCAATTGCATGTCTGCTCCCACTTTGCAGAGGGTATAGACTTCTTCCAACTCCAGTCCAAGAACTCAGATACTAAGTTCAAACACTGATACCTGCAGTTTTCCACTCCACCAGTTTCATTTCTGGTGTCTCAAGCGAGCTGGAAGCCGTAATGCTTTTATGGGTTACAGAAAGAGTCTTAGGTTCACGAATTGTTGCAGTATTCAGAGAAATGGCTTAGTGATTGCAATGTGTAAATAGTTTGTGAGGTTCGAAAAGATAGAGAAGTTTTGTGATCAACCAACAGCGCTTTTCTGTGGATTTTAAGTCTAGTAGTATCTTGGATGTGAATTTCTTGTCAGCTTGGAAGAGGGGTTTGAGAAAGTGCATGGAGAGGAGGCAGATTCTGCAGTTTCCCTGCAAAATGGGGCTCTTCTAATGCTGACTCTTGAAAGTTAACAAAAAAAGAAGTTCCCAAAACACTGGTCATTGATGAAAATCTCCATTTTGTCCTGTCCTAAACACTGTGCTCTGGGGAAGTCACTTTATAGTCCCTCATCCAAGCATGCAGGGAAACCCTCTAATACAACCAAAAGATGAAAGAAATCACACCAATTTCACAGGGCTCAAGCAGCAACTCTGTGATTTCTTCTGCCTTTTACCTGTCTCTTCAACTCCTAATGACAGTGACAAGATTAATAAGGGTCTGCAGTGTAGAGCCTGGCACGGGGGAAACCTGTTATTTTACAGTATGTCCTCTGAAGTTCCCAAATATGCTTTGCCAGGAGCCCAGGCACCGATCTCCGGCTCCGCGGGAGTGCAAGGTGAATGAGTGCCCTTGCTTAAGATCATTTCTGGCCTTTTCAATACAGGAACCTCTGAATAGCCTGAATGATGTGGGCTGGCTTTAGAACGTGGATTGCTACTCACTAGGGAGCTGAGGGGAGGCTGTTAAAGACTTTCTGAGGACTGTAGGTTGCACTATACTTGAAGTTGAGGTTTTTAAGGTCAATGGTACGTTCTGTTTATAAGCAAAGCACTCTGGGCCCGGAGCAGGATCCTGACTGCTGCTGCAACAGCATCAGAAACTGATGGCAAACAACAAACAGAGCAAAAAATCATCGCTGTGGAAGTACCATTTACTGATGAGCTGGGTATTTTGCACTTACTGGGTGAGCTCGGAGGTGGCAAACTGCTCCAGGGGAGGTCCCACAGGGATCTGAAAGCAGCATTAGTGCCTAAGTAGGAGGATGGATTTGGGTCATCCATCCCTCTTCTGATCCCCTTCCCCGCAGCAGAGTCTGGGGAGTGAAACTCCTCCAGAGAGCAAAGCTCATGCCCGGGTGCTCCCCACATCCCTCACCAGGGCTCCCTGCTGCCAGGACCAGGAATCGCTGGAGCTGCAGACACCACATGCTGACCTTGACTCACCTCCCACCACACACAGAGAAAAAAGTGGCCGGTTCTGGAATGTGACTTTGATACATCGGTAAGGTTCAGCTGCCCCACATGCAGCAGGGACAGCCCTGCACGCCAGGCTTGTTAGCCACTGGAGATCTGTGCCTTCCAAGCACACATTAAGAAGATGCAATTCCTGCCTAAAAGCCAATCAGCACTTTCTGCATATTTTGTAAACAAATTGACCAGCGGATTCATCTTCAGATCCGCTCACAGGAGGCAGATACACCTGTCCTGGGCTTGGGTCCTACCAAGGGAGACGGGAAGGATCAGAGGGAAAGGAAGGGCTCCTATCTAACCTGTTCTACAAACACTTCTTGCAGTTGTATATGCAATAAATACAGTAGATGAATTGCCAGCCAGCCCTCGAGCCATCATTAACTGAGTGGCTTTTTTTTTAATAGGCATCAAATACTGGGGTGGGCCTTTCAAGGGGGCTGTGGTGGAGAAGCACACAGTAACTGGCTGGAAGGAGCAACACGTACAGTTAGTGACAGCTATAAAACATCAGCTGCTGATCCTTTCAGGTGTTACTGTGACTACTGTAGTTTTAGTACCTGCAGTCTCACCCTTGGCAGTTCCCCTGGTAAAGATGTAAAGCAGCTCCACCAGTACTCAAAGGGAGTTAAATGGAAGGATTTCTATTTCTGCTGTATGAATTTCTACCTCAAGGTTAATTTTCCTGGGGGATTTTTTTTTACCCTGGGGTAAAGGGGGTGATAGTTTAATTAAAGCCAGCAAGCTGAAAATGATGTGCACTATGTGCAACTGTGTATAATGAAACTTCCTAACATTTCTTTCAACAACATTCAGCCACCAAAACAGAGGATACTGAGCTATTTCTGATGACTCCTGCCCTTTGCCTGAAGCCTGAAGTCTTCTAAAAGGAAGAAGGTGCTATTTCTATTAGGTAAAACCCACTTTTCTTTAAAAAAAAAAGATAAAAGAAATGTAAAAGTAAACCAATAATCCTCTCTCAAATAAACTACATGGCCTGTCAAAAGTCAACTAGTGCTGAAACTGAGCCCTTTAATCTGATTCAGATAACTTTGAACCTGGATCTTTCCTTAGCCTTAGCAGGCAAATTTCCCTTCAGAAATAATAATAAAAAAATAGTATCTATAACTGACTTCAGTCAGTGACACTGGTCCCTGTAAGCTCAGAGAATCCCAGTTTTGTGATCACAGAAACATTTAATTTTTCCAGGGGACAGAGGAGATGGAATAGCAAGTCCAGGCCATGGCCCTGTCTATACATTACTGTGTCCTGCTGTTTTGCCACTGAAGGTCCAGCTTCAAGACTGCGGATCTGTCAGTGACCAAACATGATGGACCACCCATCGGTCTTTTATTAACCAGCACTTGTTCCCCCTCTAATCCTATCACTAGAGTAATCAAAGCTGCCATGTCCCAGGGTTTGATGGAACAGCAGGACCTGGGAAATGAAGACTGATTTTGTTAACAAAGTCATTCCTGCCCCTTGAATGCTGTCTCATTGGTAGAAAGCAGGGAGACGAGGTTTATTTGTGCAGAGAATGAGGCGGCAAAGAAATGAAAGAGGAAGAATGGTGAAGTGTGAAGTTTAATCTGGCACAGTCTAAGGTTTCTTTCTTTGAGGCTGTCTCTGATCCAATCAACACTGGTTTGATATTTAACATCTCCCCCTGCAGTTGGAAATGATACAGGCCAGAGAAGACCAGAGTCAGGGCTCTGCAAGCCCCGAGCAGCAGAGGAAGGGAAAAAGGGGTGCCAGCAGCTCCCCTCTGCCTGATGGCTTCCACCACAGCCAGGTCAGGATGCAGTTGGGCCCTGACCCAAAATTCCCCTCACAAACCTTGGGATTAGGGGCACCTGGCACAAGCTGAATGCAGATTCTCCCTGAAGAGAGCAAGCTCAGGATGGGATGGGAGAGGGATTTTATTTCTACCCTGGAAGAGGAAGCGGTATCAACACTGTCTCATCTGGGGATCCTGCTGAGAAGCAGGATCAAACACAAGAGAGCCCCACCATCCACCTCCCTGGGGCACAGCGGGGTGGGTGGAGGAGGAAGACCTTCCCCTTGCCACCCATAAGGGCTCTTAGTGGGGACATGACACTGTCCATCCAAGGGGGTGTTCAGCCCTGGGGTTGAGTGGGACTCCCACCACAGCCCTGGGAGATCAGGGCAGACACAGACAGAGCTGAGCAGCTGCAGGAGTCACTGATATTGACCTCCCTATTTCAATGACAGTGTGTATCAGCGTGGGGAGAGCCTTCCACCACAGACCCACAGGAGGGTCCCAGAGAGGAGGGAAAGCTTAGCCCGCTCCTGAGCTGGCCCTCAGAGGACGCATGGACACGAGCACTGCTCGTGGCCTGTCGTGGTGCAAGATGCAGTGCCTCTGCCAGGATCCCAACAGCAGAAGGCCCTGGATGTCATGCACCCCTCACCAGCTCTTCTCAGTCCTGGCCCACTTGATTTTGCACTTTCCTGGCCACTCTGTCAATAAACATCTCTGCTGTCAGACTGAAGAGTTGTCCGCTGCCTCTCAGCTCTTTCTGTCCCACCTTCAGTGAAAACCCTGACACTTCATACACCAAGGAGCACTGAAACTCCAGCCTGACCCAAACCTGAATTCCCCCATTGCCAGGCTCCCAACCCAACCTCTTGCTGTGATTCAGTCCCCTTGCCACCACGCTGTGCAATGCCAGGGGCCTGGATTTTCTGCCTGCGGGGGAAGCGAGGGTGCTCCCTCCTGCAGGACAGCGGGTGGTGAGTGGGAAAGCGGGATGATCGGAGCGGTGCCGGTCTGGGAGAGCAGCACGGAACACTGAGCAGAGATTTCAGACTGAGCGGAGCATCAAACTACAAAGTTTCTGGGTTTACAATAGAAAACAATGCACCCGGTTCTACCTGCAAGAGCTGGCTCTCCAGGAAGGAGCTAATTATATGAGCCACCTTAATCTTTTCATCCGGCGAAGACAATCAACATTTCAAAGCCACGCAGAGAACATTTCAAAGATCGTTCCTGGTCAAAAATGCAAGTGTATCCGCTTTCTTTCAGAGCGGATCAAAACCAAGTACCACACCGGGACCACTCCTAGATTTCCTCCTCCTCATGGTATCAGATTAACAGATTTGGTGCATGTACTCAGATTAAATATTTGCAGTAGCACAAAGCTGCCTTTGAGGGGAAGAAGTAAAAAAATAAAACAGACAAAAAAACCCAACAACCAAACCCCCCCCAAAACCTTTTTTTTCCCCTTTTTTAATTTGCTTAGGGCGAAAACACTGGACTTTGGGGAGGTGGGAAACAAAGCATTGACATGATTCAGCAAGACACAGTCTTAAAACCTGAATTCTCACTGCAGAAATTACGTGTAATATTCCTCTAACAGTAATGCTGAAAACAGGTAAAAACTGCTGATGCCCTTAGCAGATTTGGGACTGTAATTTATCACAGATGTTCTCATCAAACTGTGCAAACACCCTACAAAACAAAAGCTGCTTGATTTCTGATTTCCATTTTAGTGGGTTTTAATTACGTGTTGCTTAAGGAAGGCTCCAAGACCTGAAATTGGGAGGCAAGACCTAGCAATAGTAATCCACTCTGCTAAATTAGCACAGTAATACACCAAGCAGTAGGACTGCCAGACGGTGTGATAACATTACAAATTACTATTGTTAAACAACTAGCCAGGTGTCAGGATGCGTGAAATCTAGAGGAAGCAAGAAAATAAATATCTGCTTTGGTTTGTTTAATTTTGTCGCATGTTGTTCTGTGGCCTTGTTCCCAGAAAACAGCTTCAATCGAGGAAAAATCCTCCTGAACACTGATCTGGTTTAGCAGCAATGTCAATTCTCTGGAACAATTAAGATGTAATGCCTTTTTTCAATCACCATCAATGTTTAGCATAAATGATCATCCTCTACTTGCCAACAGTAGTAATACCTTTGCTGTTCTTTTTTAGGTCATTATTGCAACAAAACAAAGTGAATTTTTTTCTTTCTGTTTAAAATTTAGAGAATGAGAGAAAAACAGAATCATGGTCAGAGCAGCAGTAGTTTTGTACTCTGTCCTTTTTCTGCTCCCTTTCGCTCGCGCTCTCTCTCACTAAAAAGAAAAAAATAGTGTAATATGATTCACATTTAAAAGGCTTCCAAGTGGTACATTTTTAACCAAGTGCTTTCATGTGCTTGATTGTAACTGCCATTTTTGACCTAATACAACCAAATGCTTTTGGATGTCTGGAATGGTTAATTATTTTTACCTCACCTTAAAGAAGGGGTTCAATAGAGATGACAGGCACTTAAACCTTTCAAACAGAACAGAGTAAAACGAATTCCTCGGTTTCTCGTGTGTGTTAATTAATGCTAAGGTCCTGAGGGGGTTTCTTTTAATTATTTTTGTTGATAAACAAGAAAATCCCTCCAAAAGCATATGCAACCAATCTTCTCCTCTGAAGGCTGTATGCAGAGTTAGAGTTCTAGCTGAAATATTGGATTAACCAAATGTTAGTGAAAGGCAGACTTTTTCCCCTTCGAACAGTTCTCAGTAGACTTCAGGGGAGAAGGGGGTGAAGGCACTCTAAGGACATTGTAATCACACCAAAGAGCAGTCCTTTAATCCTTATTCCCACATCACCAAGATTTTTTTTTTTTTTCCTCAAACTAGGAAAGTAAGATAAAGCTGGAAATAGGTTGGTCCAAAACTAATGACCAAAAGCAGGTTAAAAACGAAATATCATAGCAGTAACTGACACCGTCCTGCATTTCCCCTGGATTATTTGTTTTCCTCCACACACGTTCATTTCCTGAATCTCTAGTAAATCTGATTTCATATAAACAGTTTCACAAAGGAAAGTCAATAGCTGTGACTGTGTTCCCGATTAATCCACTGAAATGAAATAGATTGCATGGCTTAGTATTTGGTTGTTTATAGCTAAATCCACTGAAAGAATTCTGGAATCCAATTTCACCAACAACTTTTGTCTCTTAATCTACATCCTTTTCTTTTTGCTGAAGTTTACCTGTTCTAAAGTGAAAAGAATCCATGCAGATTGCACAGTTAATTTCCCCCAGTACATGAGAGCAACACGAGCCAGTCTGTTTTGACCTGCAGTGAGCACTAGAAAGACGATTGACAGTTTGCACGTACTTAAATCTATTTGAACGATGTTGAAATTTCTTTCCTCATTGTTCACGCTTCATCCTCTTCCTGACAAGTACCACAGAGCTGCTTTATTTAAAAACAAACAAACAAAAAATAAAAAGCACTTTTTACCCAGCTCTGGGACAGGCAGGGAGGCGTGGAAGTTTCCCTCACAAGTGGCAAGCCAGCAGACACACACATTCACACCCTGAACATTTGCCTCTCGAATAAATAATAATACACAGGATAAACTGGCAGCGCTCGCTGCGCACACCGCGGGGTTTTCTGCGGACAGCGTGGATCGGCACGACGGACGGACGGACGGAGGGCAGCCCAACGCAAAGGCTGTTAAGGCCTGTGAGTGACCTGTCCTGCAGCAACAGTCTTGGGGTTCACCCCCACAAACCGACCGACACGCGAGGAGAACGGCCCCCACCTCATCGGAAAAGCCATGAGGCCCGGGAGCCTCCTTACCTGGGAGAAGTTGAGCCCGTTCAGCGGGTGACACTGCTCCTCCACC
>VWZY01007438.1:1123624-1137350 GCA_013399075.1 Chloroceryle aenea | reverse complement strand
GAAAAAAAAAAAAAAAAAAAAGAGCAGAAGAGGAACAGAATTCCCAGTGGGAGCGCCATGCGGGTGTGTTCCGATTTGGTGGGACGGTCAGGTTGGGGAAACTGCAGCCAGAGCTTCAGGCAGTAGGAAGAGGAGACCACAAACCACATGATATGTATCATGATGTTCCACCTAAGATACAAAAGCAGCCACGAGCTTTTATGAAGACAACTCTTTGGTAACAGCAAAGGGAAATTAATTCTTTTCTGTAATTGTAACATTTTTTTCTCCTTCAGATGAGTTCCATATGTCCTCGGGATTTTTTTTTTCCTTTAAACACAGCAGTTTAGAACGAATCTTAAGTAACATTTAGCCTGCTTCTAAAGTAAATATTTACCAAAACGTTAAATAATGGTTCTGATCTTTGGAAAATGTGCATTGCTCCTACCTGCTACTGTTTTGTTCCTATCTGGAGTAATAGAGAAGCTTTGTAATAAACCCCAAGGCTGTAAAAGCAGTATAACAATGTGATTAGCAGTAATCAGATGGGAAATACTGACTATTAAAAACTGTGAAGAGATAAGACAGATAAACTGCAAAGAGAAGGTTACATTATTTTGTTTTAACAAATTTCAAGAAATCTAATGGGGGAATAGGCTTTTCATCTCACAAAAGCTGTATTGTTTTTTTGGAAGCATAGCAGTGTTAGCTGATATTTATGTCATGTATCATCTTCAAAGAGCTTGACTAAATAAATATTAATTATTTCATCAGCCACTTAAAGGCAACCACTTCAGGGGTGCGGTGAGGCAACAGCTTAGCAAGGAAGTTGTACTGAGAGAGGAAGCGAAGACAGCCACGTTCAGTAAGGAGCCCGTGTGGGTACAAAAAATATTTGTGGAGGCTTTAACAATATCTTTAATCAGGCAAACAAAACCCCATGGAATAGAGGGCAGATTTATTTGTTAATGAGAAGCTGGCACTGGAACTTGTAATTACAGCGTATTTCCAACAGGTAAAGAAGATTATTAGATCTGAGAGAAAACAGCTTGTGAGGGATCAGTATTTGCACGCAGGGAAGCGTAACGCTATTTTATCAGAGCAAACTCCTTAAAGGACCAACTGCCCTTTTGTCTCTCCCTCTCCTCTCACCTTCCTCCCAGGAAAAATAACGTATTGTTGGCTTGTGCTCTATCAGTACTTCCCTGTCTCTGCCACGGTGTGCTTGCTTTTGAAGAATTTCAAAGCACCCAGTGGATTTCAGTCTCTGCATTTCTCACACCTTTCCTGTAACAGGGAACTCTGTCTGACCCGCCGACTCTCCCCAAAGCTGTCCTGTGTCAGAACTGGAAAAGTAAGAACCCAGTTTACCCCTATTCATGGATGAAGCTGAAGGTGTCTTCTGCTCCTGCCTGAGATGGCAGATGAGATTCAATCTTCTTGTATGCTACAGATCATAGAATAATTTAGGTTGGAAGGGACTTCATAAGGTCTTTGTCCAACTGCCCTCACCCTGAGCAGGGTTAATTTCAATGTTAGATCAGGTTGCTCAGGTCCAATTAAGGATCCTAATTAGATTTCTCTGCTCTCTTATGCACAGGTTGCATTATATGTACCCATCCTGGACTCAAAAAGTAGTAAGCCTCCAACAGTTGCCCTGCTAGCTGTCATGCCATGACTTGTTACTTGCCATGGCAGCTGTGCTGTCTTGTGTCCAGCACAAACAGATTTCCCCCAGCAGGCTGATGATTTTCAGGTTAGCAGTTGTGTTCACGTGTAACACCATTGCTCAGCCGTGCGGTTCACGATCTGAGACACGCAGTTGTCAGAGGAATGAGCCTCTACGACCTAAGGACAGCACACTGAAACTGCTGAATTATCACAACTCTTTTAACATTTCACATTTATTTTTTTTCCTGTGTGTTGCAACCAATACGATGCAATCACTGTAGTCAGTCTTACAGTACCTTACTGCTTGTCCTCCTGTGTCCAATTCAGTGTCTTTTGTCTCAGCATTCCAGAAACAACCAATCTACTCCTCGAAGAAAATCCCCTCTCAGTCCCAGCATCCTCCCTTCTAAGGACTAGGTATGAATTTTGCAGACCGACCAGCATTAAAAGCTTATATTACATTTTGCAAAGTCTCACCTTGTGCTGTGGCCTCTGCAATGACAGACCACATCCTGCCCCAGACTAGGCGTGTAAATACGCTGAAGAAAACCTTTCCCAGTGTCAGCCTCTGGTATGCATTCTCCCTCTGTATAAAGTTTAGTCTGCGCTTGTGTTATGTATATAATATTACATAGTCACACACCTAAGAAGGTGTGTGTATCTGTGTGTGTGTGTTTATATATATCAGGGTGTTTATATATACACGTATATATACACCGTACTCACGCACAAAATGATGGGGTAGGTGAGTACCATTAATGCTCCATTATATGCCTTTCAGTTCTTTATCCCATCCTCTCAAAGATTTTCTGGGTTTGAGCCCATGCAGACAGAAGAGTGTCCTTCTCTGCTGTCCTTCTCCAGGTATGGTGGATCCTGTCTTCTCAGGATCATCTGCCTGCAACTTCAGCAGAACATTACTGTTCCATTCCTAAAATACATTAAATCTGAGAGGTGGTGAAAAAAGGCCTGAAAGCAGCTCATCCACCTGAACAAGAGTAACCTTCCTGCTGCACAGCAAAGGCTGTAGCTGCTTCTTCAGCACAGTACATTAGCTCCTGAGGTCTAATAAGCAAAGAGATTTCTTCCTGTTCAGCATAGTTCAGTGTGCTGTTCCAGAAGCTCCACTTAATTTCATAAACAGTTCAAACCTCTTTCATGTTTGGAGAATGATTGGGAGTTCAGCTGCTCAAGAGTCCTCTAAATATTCCACTCTGGTGTCATTCACTGTTTTCTTTTTGTGGTTTCTAGATTGCCATTGGTTTCTACAACCTTGGTGTCTGTCATATTATGTTCATTGGTATTTATTAATGAGAAGCCTGAGAGGTTTTTGTAAGTATGATGAGTATGTATGATAAAACAGCTAAACCAGCACTCCAAAAAATGACTCTACGTGTGTCTTCCTCCTAACCTGGAGCAGAATATTCCAAGCAAAATGCAATAACTTGGTTCAGATGTCTGACGTAGCTGATTTACCAACAGCATTCCTGTTCCAAGGCCTTTGAATACACATAATGGACATGCAAAATGTGCCCATATTTTGGTAATTTGGTTTAAAAACTTCTGTTTTTTTTTTTCTTTTGGAGCTGGTAGAATATGGCTCACATTTATTGTGTGTGTGTGGGCCTGCTTCTTATTAAACCCATGGTCCTTTTTTCCAGTAACCACTTCAGTGCTGTGAATCAACATAACTGGTTCAGAAAAACACCATCTGTCTATTGGATAAACAAAAGTCTAGTTAGCTGGAAGTTTAATAGATCACAAAGTCTCACCAAGTCCATTTTTATGTTAATAAATTCCACCATGGAATATTTTCTGATGTCACATGGCAAAAGTACCCTAAATACATAGCAGCTGAAGCATTTTCCATTATTTATCTTAGTGTTTTGTGCACTTAACAATAGAAATTGGCCAGGATCTGAACTTCCCTAATCTCAAAGTGCCATATGGCCTGTATGTTAGTTTTCACGATTCTTAGACATGTAAGTTTAGAAGGGATCTCATTTAGCCTGACCAGAGTTGGGTCAGATGGACCTCCACTATCCCAACCAGCTGTCTCAACTAGGAGTGGGAGCTGAGGCTACCTCTCAATAACAGACACTGACCTAATTTTATCTGTCCTGTGCCCAGATTGTTCTTTCCCACATTATTCCTGGATAGCACTACGGTGTGAGGTGTCTCCTGTGCTTGGAAAGACCCCTGAAAGTCAGCTGCTTCTTTCCCTGCCAATCTAATCTGCTTTGAAAAGTTTCCTCTGGTGGAGATTTAATGTGTCACCACATACACTCAGGGGGGTCCTTCACGTCCTGTCCCCATTTTCCTGAGTGGAAGAATGGCCATACTGGTGGGTTCTGGGAGAGTTCTTCCAGCGGTGGCCATTTTACCTTTCTGGGCTACGGAGTTTTCAGAGATGGTCAGAGGTGGTCAGAGATGGTCAGAGGTGGTCAGAGGTGGTCAGAGATGGTCAGAGATGGTCAGAGGTGGTCAGAGGTGGTCAGAGATGGTCTAGGTGATCTCCCCATGAAGGTAACTAGACTCGAGCTGCCAAGTTTCACTAGGAAGCATCCCTGTCATCAGAAAAGGTCATTCAAAGTCCCCGCTGTTTCAAACAAAGCACAGCCAACACTGCCAAGAGTGTGTTCAAATCCAAGACCCTTCCTGACTGAGACTATGGTTAAGACTGTACCAGCTCACCAGGTAGTACAGAAAGGAGTGCTATTGCCTGGCTGCCTTCTGGGTGGCCATCAGATGCCTTTTTGGTTCAGGTCATCCACATACTGGTTTTTAACAGTAGTCCAGAACAAAGTGTAGTCTTGCTCCTCTGAACATCCTTGCAAACACTTCGTAAGGCCTTCCAAGTCAACCTACATCCATTAAAAAGGGTGAAGAATGGATTTGCCTAGGGAGTTATGGAATTAGAGAGGGGATCACTAGACTGAGGAGGAGGACTCCAACTGCTAGTGGTGCTGGGAGACCCCAATGCTGGACGTTATGCCAGCACTGCAGTGATGCTTCTGCAGGATCATCACGGGGACAGTTAATCCCCCTTGGTGTCAACACAGCCCGTGGCAATGCTTCCTGGTAAATGGGCTGCTGGGGCTGCTGGAGCCAGTATGTGCTACCCTCTCGGTACAGAGCCCTCTAAGCCACCTGCTGCAGGAGAAATTTGGATGCTTTCTTTTATGAGGAAATCTGGTGGTGGTTATCCGAAGGGATCCTGCCCCTCCCCATGCTGTATCTCCTGTCCTCTCCCACAGGAGGAAAGTGAGAGAGAACTTCTTTAATACCTGCAATTTTCTTGTTGCGCCGCCAGTCCTCTCTCCAAATCACCAAACGTGATTTTGCCCTGTTTTTAGGAAGCCTCAAGTGAGGAGAAGGACATATGTATGTTGTACACCCACACACAGAGTATAGAGTCCTACTTATTTCTTTCTGTTCCCCAGAAACAGCTTCTGCTGGTTTGACTAAAACATGTAAATTTACTTAATCATGTGAAAGAAGCTTTAACATTTCAGATCATAGTAATCTTCCTCTTTCTTTCCTCCTGTGTAACTCAAAGTGGCTTATATATTTGAGATCCAGCTGTGCATGCTTGGATCTGTGATACTCAGATAGTACTTTGAAGCTACTCCTGCCCTGAAATCACACTGTGTATATCCATTACAAGCTGTAGGGAAGAATGAATCAAATAAAACCTGATGCTACGCTATGCTAAAGCACATCACAACTTACCTATCTCTTCTTTCATATCTTCTGATTATTGCAGAACTGTAAAGCTCTTCTCCTGTTTCTTTGAAGCAAATTTACAATGGCCCCAGTAATCCTTTTGCACTTGAGAAAAAGTAAACCTTTCACACTATTGCAAGTCCCTAAAGTGCCTACAAAGGCTCCTCTGCTGGGCTCTGTCCATAGGTATCAAATGTTAGCTGTGAACTGGAAGACTGGGGCCAGGTTGTCTTTTATCTGTGTGGCAGGAGCCTAATATCAGTTTATAACAGAAATTACTGTTTTCAGGGTGTTTTCTCAATGCAGTCTCCTTTCATCTGCAGCAGACAGAAGACACTGTTTTGAAAGGGTGTTTGTAGTGTATGGTTGCTCCCCAGTTTGTGTCTCATCGCTTTTACTCTGCCTCCAGGAGAAGTTATGCTGGTCTCTCCTGTTAGCATTGGTCATGTGGAGAGCACCAAGAAAGCAGGGGGGAAAAAAAAAGAACAGAAAAAGTAAAATGTCATGATCTGGAAAGAAGTATGAGCCTGCCTCACTTTTCCAGAAACTAACTTTGCTTCCATATGGAATTAGATCTTGCAGGCCATGTAAAATCTGAGCTGTGTTTTCTCAGCACATCCTTTTGTTGAATCCCTATCTAAAAATGCCTAGCCCTGGGGTGATAGCTGTTCTATAAACATGAAACAAAAGGATGGATCATTTATGTATTTTGGTCAAGAGCAGAGAAATAACAGCCACTATAAACCTGGAAGTTTGCAGAGAGTAGAAAAAAGATACTTTTTTTTTTTCAGAAGCAAAAAGTTACAACTCTTTGAACCTCACTGGGGTGATGTTCATGGGGATCATCAGTCATACTTTTTGTTGTTGTTGCTAACTCACACGTACACACAGAAACTGCCTTTCATGGATGAAAAATGTCTTGCTTATTCACAAGCCCTGTAGAAATAAACTTTATTTTATATATATCTGTACTGCTGGCAGTGGGGATTTTATTTTTCGTGCCATGTGCCAAGTTTTCATTAGTCAAAGTGTGAAAAATCCCATTTGCTGCATTTTGGAGAGTTCACATTGGAAGCATTTAGGGAGCAATTTACTGATCTAACAGTCACTGGAGAAGGGATCACCCTGGGAGCTGGCCAGCTGCATAGGACTTCAGGGTTGTGCTTTAATCCTCACCCTTTTCTTGACTTTGGGCAAATTGCTTCATCTCTCTGCATCTTGGATCCCTAATGACAAGGATCAGGCTTTCAAGTCATAAATTTGTTCACTACTATAAACTTAATATATCTCAGATACTAATATGGTGGTAGCCACATGGTCAGACTCTTCAAGCTAAATAAACTTGATAAATGGAGACAAGTCTGGGTCTGAACATAAGTTTTGGAGAAGCTCCAGAGCACAGTGTGAATCCTTGATTTCACTCTACACTGTCACACAAAACACAAGCACACTTTTCTGTGCACTTGGATCTTTCCCCCCTGCTGAGGTCCAGGTCCTGGTCTCTTCATCCCAAGCCTACCTCATTTTGGGGTTAACAGAGGAAGAGTAGCCGCCCACAATGTCCTCTGTACAGGAGGTATTGTGGAGACAGTAGAGGCTCGTGGAACAAGTGGAGATGCCGAGGGAGTGGCTTTGGCTTGATGGATTTAACTCCGTGAGGCTGCGTATGTCGCCATCAGTATGTGAACCAAACATGAGGCTGAGGTCCTGTTCCTACCTGTGCTGGTGAACTGTCTCTGCTGCTCCTCTGTGTAAAATAGAAAGAGCACAAGAGCCAACATGAGTAAGATCAAACCCTCCGTTTATTCAGATGGAAAGTATTGCTTAGGTCCCCAGGGTTACATGAACTCAACCTAGGAGTTTGCTTGCTTCCTTAGAACTGGTGTTGCCAAGTTCTGGACAGAATTTACAGAACAAATCTCTTGGCATTGTAATTCATTGCAAAGGAGACCTAAATTATCAACTGAGTTATAGATGGTGGAGCCTTATGTAAATTCTTTAAGTGTCCTTCTTGGCTTCTCTCTGTGTTCTTTCTCTGCCCTCACCAAGATGCCCAATGAAAGACTTAAATCCATTTTCACCCTCTTTAGAGGCACAGACGATAAAGCAAATGAAATATTATTCTTCCTGAGTAGTAAATTTACAGCAGGCAATAACAAATCCATGAGAATTTATATGGCCTTTTGCCAAAGAAACCAAGGATTTGAATCCATAGACTGAAAAGTATACGCATATCTATTCCGGTGTTTGAGGAGCTGTGGGAAATCCTTTTTTTTTTAAAGTGAAATGAGAGCAAAGTATCCCAAATCACCTATGACCCTCCCTAGAAAGCCTGAGTATCATCAGAAGGTTAAAACTTTCTGGAGATTTTCTCATGCCTCTAGCTCCCTGACACGTGTAAGTGGATGAAGGTATGAGAAGAATGAAGGCATCGCACCATCAGGCACCGAATTTCCTATTATCCATGCATGGGACAATGTAACTCAAGGCTCAATGTCAGTGTCTGCCCACTGGGATAAGGTCTTGCCAGATCCTCCCCGAAGGAGATGTGGGAGATCACAAGATATTCCTTTTGAACTGACCAACATGTATCAGTGTTCCTAAAACCAAACTATACCTGGCTTCTGCAACCTCTTGCTGCCGTTCCCTTAGCTGACTACTCCTGAAGGGCAGTATCTTAGCCTACCAGTAACTGCATGTTCTCTGGCTAACCACTCTGGTGCATTTCTTTTCCTCCTTCCATTCTCCTCCGTTACTTCTCTTGTGCTTCGCTCATGCTGGCAGGAGGATGAATGAGATATCAATATCAAACCAATCTGGATCCCACTGAGACTTTCTCCTCCAGTCTAGAATATGAACTTTCTGTTCTGAGAAACCTCTTGAGAACGACTGGCTACCACAGTGTCTTGTTTGCTCAGACAGCTCAGGTCCCCATGGCTCAGTGGCTAAGGGAATCTACCTAGGGAATCTACCTAGGGAATACCTAAGGGAATGCTCTAGATGAGCATTTCCCAGTCTGCCTACTACTGGTGCACAGTTGTGGATCGTGTCTCCTGCAGAGCTCGCTTTAATGTTTTTGGCAAATCTCACCATGTCCTCACCAGTCCTCATTTAGCTATGCATGTGGAAGTCTTCAGACATGTCTGCAGTCAGATGCTTGCCATGTTTTCAATCAACACAATTCAGTTTTAAATTATAGCTGTAAGATCTTTGCAGGCTGTGCTGACAAGCCCGGTCCTTAAAAAAACCCAAAAAACAACAAACAACAAAAACCCAAAACAAACAACAAACAGAAAAAAACCCAACAAGCTCCAAACCAATGTGCTTTGGGGACAAGAAAGGAGGGAAAGTGACATCCATTCTGGGAAGGAAGAAGCAAGAATAACGAAATCTGGCACCCTGGTCTGTGTTTGCTCTAATGATGCATCTCCATGTGCTTTGTGTCCTTTGGTAACACTGCCCTTTCCGTGCCACGTCATGGATCATCAGATGAGGAAGCTTGGCCCAAAATAAACGCCAGGCTGCTTTTCATCTCAGGGATTTGTTTGTGCCAAGTGAACAAAGTGACTTCTTTGTGGCTGTTTGCATTTGTCGTTCCAAGTTGTCTGAGCACTGGGTTATAAATACACACCACCGATTGATAGCCTCAATATGTCCTGTCGGACAAGCTTTGCATGCTGGCAAGGAAAGGCTTTGGCTTGCCCTAATTATTTTTGTTTTAATACTTTTTAAAATGTTTGATATAAATCAAAGATATTGTAAATACAACTTAGAAGGATTGGGTTTCTTCCTTTCCCATTTTGTAGTCTGCATTTTTGACCAATGATTTTAGGTAAATTTTCTGTTTCGTATTTGTGTTCTTCACAGTTACACATGTAAAGGGATGCTGGCAAGTTACACATCTAATGTAATGTCACCAACACCTTTAGGTTATTTTTAATGCAGAAATAAAATGAAGTCAGAATTTTATCAACTTACCTCCTCTTAGAGGAGATGAAAGGGATGAGAGGAGCAGGAAGGGCTGAGTTGTTCAGAGCTCTGCCTTAAGGGTGCTCATGGCAAGCCAGTCTCCTCTGTCCTGGGCCCGTCAATCACCAGCAACTGGGCAGGCTGAGCTAAGCCCTGATCCTGGGGACTCGTAGCCAAATCCTGACTGCTGCAGCGGGGAATGTTCAACCTTCTGGACTGGATCTTTTCCTGCGCCCACCCCAGCCCCCACCACTGGAAAACAATGCTGGTGAAAAATGCCTCTTTGGGAATTTAATTTGTATGGAAACATTTTATTTTTGTATCCAAATCTTCCAGTCTGTGTAGGGTTTTTGATTAGCTTTCAGCAAAAGACTCTTTTTCTCATCCAAAATGCTTGTTAAGAAACTGAATGCTTTTACCAAAAATGGGTATCTTTTCCTTCCCCTTCACCCCCTTCTCCATTCACAACATCCCCCAGACCCCTTAAAACAAGCGAACTGAAAGAAAGCACATTTCTTTTAAAAATTTCCCATGGAAATTATTTTGTTATGGTTAATGTCTGCTTTGTCTCTCTTCTGTCTGGGGCTGGAAGAAAATTCCTCAAAAACATTATCAGCCAGTGCATCTCTACAGCTCGAGTGAGGTTCTAAACATCTCATTTATTCATTCATAGGATAATGTACCAACCGTAATTGTGGGCACCGGCTTGTTTGCAGTTTGTAGACTGAAGTAGCTGTGCACAGGCATTTGAAAACTGAATCTCAGTTCAAAGATCTCGCAGCTTCAGAGGCATTTTGGGAAGAAAGTGCTTGCTGGATGCAGCAGTATGCTGTGTGTTATTATAGAGATATGATTACTTATGTTTATATGAACATACCTACACGATATATAAAATACATACGTATGGTTAGAAGTGAAACTTCATGAGATGAGCTTTTTGTGCATGATTTTAGTTTTGCTTTGAAACAAGCTTTTCCAGGGTGACATAGCCCCCTAGAGCAGGAGGTAAAGAGACCCCAGGTCTGTTTTACAGGGTGGTTAATCCGTTTTTGGTTCTCGTTGTGGTCCAAAAAGAGAATGCGGTGCCCTGTACACGAATGGCAGCGTGGGAAGGTACGTGCTGGTATCTGTGGGGACTGAGCCTCAGTCTGTTCCAGGCATTCTAGTGCAGAGTGGACGGGCCCTCAGAGTGTGGTCCACTCAGAAAAAGCCCGTGAGAGCAGAAGAGACGGGTGGATCTGTGTCTCTTTGTAAACCCAGTTTGCAGCAGTGGGTTTCTTACTCGCACTTCTTGCTGTGTGTGTAAGTTAGGAGGCGTGTAATATAAATCGAAGCCTAATTTTTTCTTTGAAGCTATTAACACCCACCCACAAGCAACAGGAAACAGTCTTCAACTTTAATTAGTACCAACACATTCAAAATTCACCCTATATTTGCCTTCAAGTGCAGCAAAGCAGCTTCAAAGCTAAAAGCTTCTTCACTTTCTAAGTAATAATGAGGTATTAATGAGGCAATTAGGGGCTTGTAAACATGGTGTCAAAGAGATATGAACTAATCACCAGCAACAGGAAAAAGACAGATCCCTCTGACTTCAGTGCTCTGTGCTCTCCCTAGCCCCCTGAGGCATTCTGTGCTTGTAAACTAATCCGCAAAAATGTTCTAGATTAATTCAAAACACTATCCTCTTTTTAATTCCCTGACTGTCTTCGGGCTTGTTTCTGAATAGATGCTCTGTGTGAAAGCTTTTAAATACGCACTTTTGTTATTGCAATAAAACCCAGATTGAAGTTCTCTTGCACTAAGCTGTCAACTTATATTTGGCTCCCTTCTCAGATACATATGAAATACTTCTAAATCATTTGTTAGAATATTTCTTCCAGTGTATTTCCTTTTAGGCTATTTAATTAAAAAAATAAAGCTTGTAATTTAATTAGAACTGACGAACACCACTTTTTTCTTTTTTTCTTTTCCCTGAATGTAAAGTGTTAGTGTTGAAAATGAAGGATTAAATACACCAATTAAATCTTGGAGTGATGCAGATAGGGCAGGGAGGAACATTCCCCTCACAGATTTGTTAGCTGGGTGTTGGAGTAGGATTAGTGTGCTCTGATCGCACTAATTTGCTGCACCATTTTATGGGAGTTGCTTTTATGATTCTCATTTCCTTGTGGCGATGGAGTTCAGATCTGATCTAGCTAGTGCTTGAAATCAACCTGTCATATGCTGCTTTCTCTTGGTAAATCACAGCAAATTCATCCACAGTAAGATGTTCATCTGATCCCTCTTTTGTGATGCGTTTTGGAGCAGCTCCTATTAGAAAATATGATTCCATAGGACTTTTTATTTTCTAAATGAAAGGAGAGGGGGGAAAAAAAAAAACCAGCAAACCAACAATAGAAAAAGTGTCTCAGATATTCATTCCAGGTGGTGAGGCTTTAGGAAAAGCATAGACTGAAGAATTTCCTAAGCTGGGAGCAAACATATCCTTCCTGCATCCCTGATACGTACACTCCAAATCTTCATGTGTCAGTTGAAATTCTGACCCCGCTGCTTTCTTCAGATTATCTCCACAGATGGCATTGCTCTGCAACTGAAAGTGCTACTGATTTGTGAGAGGATTTTTGGATATGGCCTGTTGTCTCCTGGAGATTAGGGTGAAACTCCATATCCTTTCTCTGTGTGATCTCATTACAGCCAGCTCTCTAGGGGTGGAAAGTGAGTTCACTACACCAAGTTATTGTGAAGAAAATATTTTGAAACATAACACGTTGTGGTTTGATCCTGCATTCTCACAGGTACATGTTGGAAATCATTTGGTGGAAGTCAGTAACATGTGTGTTAAGCTCTCAGAAGTGAAAACAGTACGGAGGCCCTAATAGTTTTTTCCTACACCAGGAATTTGATCTAATCCACAGGAAAATTGTACATGAGTTCAACAATCCAGCACTTTGCCTAGTAGTGTGCCCTTGATTATAACTCTGGAATTGTCCCTCAACAGACCAGTTCAAAATGGTCTCCAAACACTTCTGAGATAAATTCTTATGGAGATGATGGTGGTGAATCATGTCTGCAAATGTGAAAGCCAGTATTGGCCTCTCCAGCAATTCAGCTGATTGTTTGAATTTTCAGCAGTATTTTATTGTGACCATGAAGAATTTCCCATAGCAGCTGGTTGTACGGGTTCTGCACAAACTGTGTGTTGCAGTGGAGATTCATTAGTGTTCAGTGCCATAACAAATGGCTCTCTTTTAGAGCTTAGCTACCAGAACTTCATAGAATCATAGAGCAGTAGAATGCATATTTTATGCCTGTTCCTCCACATAAAAATGCTTCCTCCTTTCCCTTCTTCCTCTCAAGATATACAGAATGTTTGAGGTTGGAAGGGACTTTGAAAGATCATCTGGTCCAACCCCTCTGAAGTAAGCAAGGACATCTGCACCTAGAGCAGGCTGCTCAAAGCCCTCTCCAACCTGACCTGGAATCATTCCAGGGATGGGGCATCTACCACCTCTCTGGGCAACCTGGGCCAGTGTTTCACCACCCTCACTGTAAAATAATTCTTCCTTATATCTAGTCTAAATCTAACCTCTTTTACTTTGAAATTCCTTGTCCTGTGACAGCAGGCCCTGACAAAAAATTGTCTGAAACCTCACTGTCTGTGTCACTGATGAAGATAGTAAGCAGCACTGGTCCCAGTATGGACCCCCGAGGGACACCACTTGTTACTGATCTCCATCTGGACATTAAGCCATTGACCTCTACCCTCTGGATGTGACCGTTCAACCAATTCCTTATCCATTGAACAGTCTACTCACTGTGGTGACCACGGTGACCATGAGTGTCTCCTTCACTTAAACCCACTTAATTAGTGTCTGATTTAGAAATGTCAGTAGTTATTAAAACCTCTGCACAGTGAAGAAGCAGCCACATGTGGTGGTCCTGTGCTGTTTTAATGTCTCTCCCCTTCGTATTAACACTTGAACAGCTTTAGGCTGTACTTAGGTACAATCAAGTCTTTTTTTCTGGACGTGAGATTTTGTTATGACATCACTGGCCAAGCAAAGCAGCCCTTGGGTATTCCATAATAACCTGGTCATAACCTGCCCAGTATTTCTTTCCCTGGGCATAAGAGCCAGTATCTCTGATCATGTTAGGAAGAGACCTTCGGCTGCAAACACATCTTGGGTGGCTCCCTCCAAGCAAAGTGCCTGAAACCCCTGACTCCTACTGGGAGTTTAAAGGAGTTCAGGACTGGTGACCCTAAATGCAGCTGGTCAATAAATCACAGATCTGGACCACAGAGTCCCAGAGAGGAGGGGAGCCCCGGAGTCCTGCCGTGAGTGCGTGAAGCAGAGGCCGAGTGGTGGGAGGGGGGCAGCCA